>JAYJLV010058329.1:0-18063 GCA_036873485.1 Torymus texanus
CTCTCTCTCTCTCTCTCTCTCTCTCTCTCTCTCTCTCTCTCTCTCTCTCTCTCTCTCTCTCTTCCTTCGAACGCCATCAATTTCCTGCAGCCCGCCCACAGCGTTTCTAATTAACTCCTAAAACGCGCGCATGGTCTAATTGCACGAAGGCTGTTCTACCGTTGCCGCGGGGGAAAATCCGAGACTCAAGAATTGTCGTCGTTGTGCACACGAGTGAGGGAGAAAAAGAGAGAAAAAAAAGATCAATAACGCTGCTATATATCGACGCGCTAGCCCGCGTGCGTCAAAGAATTTTTCACCGAGGGGTCGAACGAGGGTCCGCCTGATACGCGATATGCCACAGCCGCCGCGGTTCGTCTCTCTCTCTTTCATTTCTCTTGCGCGTGCAGCTGTTTCAGACGCCCCCTTGCGATCGTCTTAAATGTTTTACGGATCGTCTGTGTATAGCAGCGAGTGGCTCGTGTTTCGAGGGGGGTGATGGAATTGGGCTACTTTCGAACGACGAGTGGCCGACGAGTTTTTAAAATTTCAGACTCGCGAACTACTGGCAATCTATATTGCAGGAGCGTTATTGCGCTGTTGGCAAGGCGGTTTTTAAGAGTTTAGGGAGAAGATGATGATGATTGTTTTGTTGTAGTTTTAGCAAAGTAGGATAATATTTTCCAATGATCGGAAGAAGTAAACAATGCTTTAAGGCTTTCGGAACTACGCTATTTTGTAAAGAAAAATAAAAGAAGAATGATTAAACATAAGATAAGATCTAATTTATTGTAATTGAACTAATTATTTCTATCTAATTGTATTCTCAAATAAAATCTGTTATTCGCTGAAAAGTAGAGTATTTTGAACCTGTTTAAAAATTGAATAGCACGGAATTTGGTCTTTTTTAATTTGGAATGCGTAATTCATCCAAAAGTCAATAAATAAAAGGCCTTTATAAAGCAAATGAACAAGAATATGACTATTCATTCAAATTCTCTACCTCTCTAGTCACAGTTGTTCTATTCACTTTAACATAATAAATCATTCCACAGCTAGTTTCAATGTATATCGATGTTCAGCTCAGTGGAAATTTCACTTTCAAATGCATATTTAAAAAGTATTGTAGATGCAGCGCAGATTCGACCAGTTTTTATATGATTTCGCATTGTGCGAAATTTGTACAGAATTTTCGATATGACATTTTTAAAAAAAGTTTAGACGGAATTTCTCCGATAAAGTAAAAGTTCTAAAAAACTTTTGACGCACAGAAAATAGAATTATAAAATTACGCTATCACTATATTACTAATTGTAAAATCAAAGTTCGGAAAAATTTATACATTATAATATGAAACCAAACTGTACTAAAATCGATTCTAATATGTCGTACTATTTTCAAGTACGACAATGCTATTTTTGTTGAATGGATCCTCCTTAACGACTCATCTATATGTTGCTGAGTCGTGATTTAATTAATGAACTTTTTCAAGCACATTTCAAACGACAAAACCCTCCCTACCACATTGGTATACAATTATTAATTTCTACATAAGAAAAATAAACAATTACTCTAAAAATAACAATATTTATAAAAATCTGCCGTAATAAATATAATCCAGCTCTATTCCCCAAAAACCTCATTCGCACGAAGCTCGATTCCGGCCCTTATCAAACCATGTAGGGGCCGAGCCTCCGTGAAGATAAAAGCGTGAATCACGTCAGATGTCTATTATTACATAAATCAAACGAGGTCATTAGTATAAAAACAGCGACTCTAATTGCTCCACCGATATACATAGACTCCGCGTTTTTTCAGATTCAACATCCGTCCTTGCGCGCGGCCTAAATGGACCGAACTCTCGCGAGCTTTCAAGCGATTTATTCGCAAAGGGCCGACATCGCGATGTCTATTCAGCGAGATTCGCCGCGTATACGTATAAAAATTCAATTTTGCATGAGTGCCGCATTACGTATTCCCGCGACGCCGCGCACACGTAACCCAGTGCGCCTCGTGGTTCTGGTTGTTGTCGTCGTTCGTTAAAAATAAATCCTCCGAACCCACTTTCCATTTCTTATTTCGTTGGTGTAAGAAGGAACGTGGGTTGTCTTGATTTCTTCCCGTTTTCGACATTTTATTGAAAAGTAAGTTTTTTGAAATTGTTATATAGTGTAATATCAATGAATTTTGTTGCAACGTGCCCTTATCGGTTACAGTGTGACAAAATTTTTGATGAGATACGTCTGCTGAAATGATGAATGGGTTTCATTGGAAGCAAAAAGTATGAAACTTTCCTCATCTAAAATTGGAACGCGCAAGAACGAATTAAACTTTGCTGAAGTTAATTACCCACGTTTGTTAGTACGTAATTATTTAGGTCTTGTGCGCATTTCCTTTCTATAGCTGCTGCTACACACTCATGCTGTGAACAACATTTCGGTTTATAAAAAAAAAATTAAGTATTAGCGGAAAACTTTGTGCAATTATGTTTTGTCGCTTTGGTCGTTTGACTTTTCTACTAAATGAGAGCATTTTAAAACCTAAAGTCATTTCATACCGTACTAAATGTATAAAACGATTCAAGTGCAATCTCGTAAAACAGTATCCCTGTTCGTTTAATTACGCTTTGTCGCATAACAATGATTACTACACTTATTACAGCTTTAACTACAAAGTTATTATTTCGCGTTACGAATATCTACGTTTAAGTAGAACAAGTCAGTTTTCCAAGTTTACCTAAACTTTCATTAACCACGTCACAATAGAATGCTACACTAATAGTCGACATACGTGTAAACATAGTATCGCACCTCCTAATAATAACGCCAAAAACTCATTCATACCTAATACTAAACCCAATTCTACTTCACACCCGAATTTTCCATCCCCTCGGGCGCTCCAAACCCTTCGAGCTATACTATATCTACGTCGGTGACTATTTCAGTTTCCCATTCAACCTTGACCAGACGCAGCGCATCCGCGCCAAACTTTCTTACGGTTGTCACACACAGGCATACATACATACCGACTGTACATCCGCGCACACGCGTCGTGCAACCCTTTGTCATTAGCCGCATGTACATGCATACACATACCCACTTTTTCGTTAGTCCTCGGGCCGCGTATAATTAGCAAGAGCAAGTGCTTATTCGCGCGAGAGAATGGATTTTCTCTCTCGCCTACGCTAGCGCGCGCTCTCTGCGCAAGGGAAGAAAAAAAGGGATCACCGCACATTTACACACACACCGCATCGCACCGTAGGACGGGAATCGATCGCTCGCTCGGTGAGAGGGAGAGAGAGAGAGAGAGAGAGAGAATTCGTCGGGCGGCGCGAATATAAGTGTGCGTCTGCCTCTCCCGCTTTCGCGTACGTAAATGGGTTACGACGGACGGCACTTTCTCTCTCTGTCTCTCCCTCTGTCCCTCTTACTCATTCTCTCTGTCGTTCTATCTTTCTCTCTCTCTCTCTCTCTCCTCGCGACGCCGAAAGCCAGGAAAGTCCGAAACGGATTAATCAATAAGCGCGAGGAACGAAGAGGGAGAGAGATGCGGTCGTGGTGTATGAACGCGAACACACATGTGGAAGCTTGACTCAAACCGATCCTCTCGTATGACTTGCAACACGCACGAGAAGAGCAGCGATAATACAGCGACACTAGACCGCGATAACAAGTATACTTTGGACACTATCCGTAGAACACATTTATGCGCACTCACAACTGTCTCGTACCTTGATTCCGGTTGATTAGCCAACGGCTCCTCGTGACACTGGCTTACTTCACTGCCGGGGCCTATCCCCGAACCCAAGTTCTATAGGCGCTACTGCTACAGTTCTCCTCACTTTTCTCCTCGCCGACGACGCTGTACACACTGTGTAGCCCCTACCGCGTATCAATGTTCACGACAACTCTCCGGCTCACACTATTATTTACTCTCGCACTCGCCGTTTGTATATTACTCGTACCGTATATATATATATATATATATACACACACTCAATGATCTTTTCTCTGTGTATGTATACGTGTGTGGGGGCGACTGCGTGTGCCTCTCTCGAGCCCGAATGGAGACGACGACACTGATATCACGGCGACCGACGCACGGGGCTCTCCCTCGCACTGGTTGCGAGAGCGGCAGTAGTAGCAGAAGCGGCGGCAGCAGCAGCGGCGACGGCGGCGCACGGTAGGTAGTAGCCCACGGCGCACCGACAACGACGACGACGACGACGACGGCGACGACGACGGCACAGCAGAGCCGTCAGTGGTCTCCGCTATAGCTAAAATATCGACCGCTTTCCCTCCCGCTGCTGCTGCTGCCCACGGGTGGGTGGCTGGCAGAGGGGGAATTATGCGGGTGAGAAGGAGAGAGAGAGCGAAATTTAAGCAGAAAAAAGACGAAGAGAGAGAGAGAGAGAGAATGATAGTCCGAGCGGCGCCTGCGCGGATCCGACCCCCCCCGCGTTGGGGGCGCGCATCAATATACGAGGCGAATGCGCGTCGACGCTTTGGGAAGCTCGATTATTCCCTCTATCCATCTCCCTCTCCCTCGTCTTCTCTTCGCTGGCGTTCTCGAGGCCACCCCCCGGTAAACATATACACGTAGCGGGACGTTGCATTAGTGGTTGTACGCGTGTATGTCTATACGGATAGGGTATGTATGACGTACGCGCGGAGTGTGAGCGCGCCGTCGCTGCCTACTTGTTGATTTGCTATATGGTTATGGCGCGGATGCGCGCACCACCGCGGCCTTTATCCCTGTGTGGGACGCGAAAAAATCGCTTTTAAGAAAGTATCAGGGGCATACGCGGCATGTAGTTACGGCTCGTTCGATAGTAGCACCGGTAGGGGGAGATGAGGCAAGTGTAGGTCATGTAGGGCGCAAACTTAGCAGCCAAGTCATCACAAGGTAGGGGTTCCCCCATATACTGACGAAGAATGAGTGTCTGATCACCTGATAACATATTTAAATGAAACTATTTGGGCGCTTTATTCCTTTTTCATTTTATTCTCTTCACAGTTTACAGCATTCATTGTTAATTGAAATTTGTTTTATGATTTCTCTTCTGCAAGCAAAATACTCGAAAAAAATAACCTCAAAAATCTTGAGAAAATTATAGATCGATAGTTTTACCCAACGAACTCATGCAATAAATGTAAAAATGTTATTATATAATAGCAAGGAGTAGTGGTAAAATATTTAAAGTTCCCCTACTGTGGTGCTGCCTGCCGCACAGGCATAATCTACCCAATGTAAATATGTATATATGTAATGTAATGTAAATAAAGAAATAAAAGGTACAATTTTTTTTTTAATCTAGCAAATATTATTGTAGAGTTTTTTTTTTCTTTAATCTGATTTGAAATCTATTCTAGCTGATCATTCTTTCTGTGTGTTCCCAGAATCATCGAGGAAATTTTGAAATCACCACATAATTACTTACCATTCATGATCTTAAGCATTTATTTGTTCCAAAATAAGCTTCAAATTTAATGAAATGAATTAACGCGTTTCCTACTGTTTAACAAAACTACTACTTATCATTTTCATAAATAATTGGTTTTAACTCACCTATTAATCTTCAGTTGTTAGAACAGTTTTCAATCAGTGTTCCATGTTTGGTATATTCTAAATCCTAGATAAGTGAACTTTTCTTGATTAAAAATTTGATAAGTCTTAGTCACATCCGTTGGTACATTCATGATGTTGATATCATTTTCCAGAGCATTGGTCAATCTTCATTTTATCATTAACAACGAGATGATTTGTATTCATTGACTATGATGTACATCGTTTTCTTTAAGCAGCTTTGACTAACTACCTAGGAGTTCATAATTTAAAAACTCTGACACGGTATTTCGCGGTTCTCGCTATCGCTAGCCAAGTTTCACATCTACAAAACGTTTTGGTTCTGAAATATTGTGACCGCCGAATTTCTAACAATAGGACGACAGGCGATCACTTATATACTCTCAATTTACCTTATACAAATCTCTCCGGCTGAAACTAATATCTCCGCGGCGACGATGCCGTGTCGGCGGTCCTGGCGTTTTACCTCTCTCCCTAGTAAGAGAGAGGGGCATCACTACCCGGCCTCTCACACGCATACATATATTCTACGTGGTTCTTCCCGCTGGAAGAACGAGCACCACTACCCGTATTCTCTCTCACACACACACTGTACGTGCGATTCTGCCCCCCTGGGAGAATGGTCACCACTACGCTTCCTTGACTACGTCTTTACGCCTCTTTTACAGCACTAGCGAACTCTATGCGCGGACTCTCTCTCATAGACATTCTTTTTCGCTAAGTACTCGTGCGCGCGATCACCACTACATTTACCAAAACTCCCTGTCAGGTCGGGCGCAATTGCTCTAGGACTGCGGATGCCTCCATGGCCTCGACGTAGTCCTCACCGTCCTCTCCCGCTCTTTCACTCACAGCGCTCTTTCGAGGGCGTCAATACTATTGTCTGGCAGCGGACTCGTCCTCTCGAAGGCACTGACTAGTGGGGTACAGCTGACGTCTTCTCGACACGGCGCGTGGAGATGAAGTGCCTCCCTCTCGCGCTGGTCCGTCGGGCCCGCTCTATTGTCACTACTAACTCTGTTCGCGCGGCTTTTCAGTATAATTATTACTCGCAAATAGTTCTGGAGCGAACTCTTCCGCGGCGCGCTTGAGCTTTTCATCGGTTTCAGTGTTTATCAACTCGCCAGCCATTCTTCAACTCACTTGCTCATGCGCGCGCGTACTGCAGTTCTGATCGGTACTCGCTTGCCGATTATCCCCGCGCTTCTCACTATACTCGCTCTCTCGCATAATCATGACATCACCACTATGTTCACCACTACCAGTCTCTGTATTTTCTTTCTAACTTTTCATTTCCGGCATTCACCACTAACTTACTATTTATCTTATAATATACGGTCATAACGAGCTTGTCTTCGCGGAGAGGGAGATTTAGCTCATCACCTCGTTCCATTCGCTTCCCTATTTTTGGGATCGAGAGGCACATCTCGCACACGTCTGTTCGTTGACGCCAGACAGGCCACATTTCTTGCACGTATCATTCAACCTCGCTTCGCAGTTACGTACTACATGCCCTCTCTCGCCGCACCAAAAACAAACGATCTTGGGACACTCGGACGCGCGGTGCTCTACCGTTTGGAACGTGTAGTACGGACCGACAAATTCGGTTCTACATCCCTGGTCGCCGTACTGCCGCGGCGCGCTCGTTTGTGCATTTTCTTGCGAATAGTGCGATGATAGTACGCAGTCAATCATATCTTTATACACCTCGTCTGCAAATAAGCGAGCTACGTTTAGCTTCAACTCCCGACTTTCGCGCGACTGCAGCAGAAAGTTCATCATACTTTTATGACTTTCCATGTTCTGCATTTTCGCAAATTTATTACTTCACTCTTGAACAAAAATTCGCGAAAAAATGCACGGTCGAAAAAGCAGTACCAATTCGCGAAATAATGATCGGTGCAAGTCTCTTTTGCAAGACTTGTATATGTCGCGGCGCGCGTTTCCGAGAATTCTGGCTCGGCGCGTAGCGATTCTCAGAAATACGGCGCGCCCTGCGAACTCGCGCCGGTTTTTATTTTGGTATCTCGACGTGAGCGCGGTGAAGTCGCTTTGGCTTCTTAGAATTGCGCGCGCCTGCACACACGCACTCACAATCTTCACTCATGTAATTACGATTTTTATGCGCTGCCCCACGTTGAACGGTTCCGCGTCTACAAAATGTTCTGGATTTGAAATATTGTGACCGCCGAATTTCTAACAATAGAACACGACAGGTGATCACTTATATACTCGCAATTTACCTTATGAAAATCTATCCGGTTGAAACTAATATCTCGCGTCGGCAGGACTCTTGCACGAGACGAGGCTGCAGCTGTATCGTGCGATCGGTCGACGCGTAAGCACCGGATGTCTTCTCGACGATCTGATATTTTACCTCTTTCCCCGTTCGGAAAACGATCACCACTGCTCGTACTCTCTCTCTCTCTCTACACACACTCACCACTACGCTTCCTCGACTACGTATTTACGCGTCTTTTACAGCACTCACTAGTCACGAACTCTCTGCGCGGACTCACTCTCTCTTATACACACTTTTTTTCGCTAACTACGCGCGATCACCACTACATTTACCAAACTCCCTGGCAGATCGGGCGCAGTTGCGCGTGGACTGCGGATGCCTCCGTGACCTCGACACGGTCCTTATCGTCCTCTCCCGATGTTTTACTCACAGCGCTCCTTCGGGGGCTTCAACACTGTTATCTGTCAGCGGAATCGTCCTCTCGAAGGCACTGGATAGTGAATAGTGGCACAACGGGCTTCCTGGCACATACGTTGTACTAACGTCTTTTCGACACGATGCGTGGAGTAGAAGTGTTGGCCGATGGGCGAAGGCGAACTCTCCCCTGTTGCGGCGTCGCGCTGGCCGCTGGCCCGCTCGCTCGCGAGCGCGACGCTGCCTCCGTTCGGCGGGTGCACTATATTCAAAATTACAGCCTATCCTTGCCGTCGGTCGTGCGTATATTTCGCTCATCATATAATATGCGGTGACCGAGGAGCGTCGCAATGACTTTTGCAGCATCGAAAAACATATTCATGCTTTATTCGAGGAAGTGGAAGCGCTGATGTTCATCTAACAGGAGTAGTAATCTTCTTCACTTGGAGGTCATTTCAAAACCTTGTGTTATTAGCGTTCTTCTTCCAACATGATAATATCGTGTGACAATATAAAAAAACAAGGTGTGGATCAATCTTTTAATTTACCACTTCTAAGTTGAAGAATCTTTATAATATATTTTGATAATATTAAGTTTACAGAAAACATAGCAATAAAGCTCATTTCATTTTTTCCACTTAACCAGATTCTTTTTGGGCGGCTTAATATTCTATATAAGTTAAAACATCCACCACATGTAAATAAAGTTACAAAAAAAATTTTCCAGACAGCGGGGGAATAACCTCGTAGCGGGAGGAAATAGTAAGTTACGTAACAATTGAGTAAACAAGCGAAGAAAGCGAAAGGAGGGCAGATTTAACCCAAGGAAATAATCGAGTATTTTTCCTCCCTAAAGAGGATCTCTGGGCCATTGTTCTGTCTATTAGACATTTGGTTGCAATTTCGGCTATATTCCGGCGATTTATAGTACATAATCTGAGGAGATCTTTCGATGATCTTTTGCTCTAATCTCCCTTACAAAACAGAATTGCTTAAGTAGAATTCTCTCAAGGTTGGATTGTTTGCTAGTAACTTGCATGCCAATCATCACTCTTCGAGACTTTGTGACAGCAACAACGTCCTTTCAGTGATAAATATATATGTGGTTTGCTGTATCTATCGCAAAACTTAGGCGTTATAGGTTTCTGATAATGGAAGTTAACCGTAGAATAGTGGTATTTAAATTTGCACGCTGTGCATACAGGGGCATATCTGGTGAACTTCATTTCTCACCGCGTGTCAGTTTATATTTCTCTGGTAAGAAGGATGGTGTCATCTGTCATCCATTAGTGTTGGCTTTTGACTTAAGTAAAGTTCTTGTGCATTTTCCCTTCTATTGAACCATCGAAAGAGAGCCGCCCACCTCTTCTTTCAACGGCTTTCATCTGCAATCATCACGTTATTGTCGGGCAGCCGGTCCGGTACGAGTCCATGAAGTCGGTTGCGCCGGTGGAGTAGCACTAGTCAATGCACGGATGGTATGCAGAGAGCTCCGTTCACAGGAGCATGAAGTGTGTCTTCATGTAGAATTATACTACACTTACTGTATTATATGAGTCAATGATATATGATTATAATGATATTTTATTTGAAAAATAGAAAATAAGTTTAACTATCTAATTATTTATGGAGAATGATTACCTGATAACCATTAAAACGCAAATGTAAGTTTTAGTTGTGTAAATATTAGTTCTTTTAAATTATAATTATTATAGATATGACAGAGTTTGATATTCAACGTATCGCAATTGTTCTGCAATTTTTCTGCATATGTACGTACGTGACAAAACGGGAATTTCAGTAAAACATAATTATCGGTTCTATATTTGCAATGGCGTTGAAATTTGATTCAAACGGGAGTGCAGTCGAGGTGCAATAATATATATAACATTATAGTAACTTTTTCCAGAAGATAAGTGCAACAGAATTCCATTTAAAAAATGTATAAATTTAATTAAAATATTATAAGCTTTGAAATTCAGAAATCAAAACAAAATTGTAAAATCAGTAATTTACTTTTTTAAATTGTCATTACGTAGAATTTAGGTAGTGCACTTTGACGATATTAAGAAGTATTCTTTTCAATTTTCTTAACAACTTTACTCAATAGATATTCAACAATTACTAATCCAAAAAATATTATTGAAATATATTTAAGAATATAAAGAAGAAATATTATTGAGAATATTGAATGATTTAAAGATGTTTGTACTGCAGTTATGAATGAAATTTGGGAAGGTGGCTTTAATTCCAAACGTATGACAAAAAAAGCTCCGTCGCATATCGATACACTGAATGAACCTATTTTGAAAAGAGAGCAGCATAGACGTTTTTATTCCTATCTTTTTTCGTCTCTTTATTTGCATGTGCAAATACGGCTACCAGAAAAATCGCAGATGAGAATCACTCAATATTTGTGAATTTGCAAGTAGAGAACAACAAAATTCTTGTACAAACAGTACAGCAGTACTTTCCGCATGCAAAAAAATTTAACCTATAAACGAGATCCCTATAGAACACATTGCTGTTAAGTGCGTCTACTATCAGTACCCCGGGATATTGGGTATACGCAATATCAATATACAGATTGTTATTCAAATTTTAAATATGAGATTTTAGATAAGTTCTATAGTGAAATCTCCAAGAGATTTTATTTCCACATTTTTTTAACATTCAGAAATATCTTTCGTTATTTAATTTTTAAAGTTACAACTTGAAAATTGTAACTTAATAAACTGTTTACAAATTGATAATGACATTATGATAAACCAAAACGCATACATACATGGAATAAAAGTAAAAACATCGTTAGTAATATAACGTTTATTTTACATATTCATACATTTTTACAGTTAAAAAATGCATAAATGTCTGAAAAAATTATTTATAAAATATTTAACATAAGAGTTGTTAAAAATGTATACAATCACAAATGCTATAAACTATTCATACAATTTTGAATATGAATTTAAAATAAAATACTTATTATTTGCAACCAAAAAGTAGTTTTAATTTGTTGTTTGTTTGATTTACTGTATAATATATAAATAAATCCACTTATAAAAATTATTAAGTATATACATATATTTGAATTTGACAATTATTTATGGATGCTTACATATTTGAATGATGTTTTTGTAACAATACTGATAAGTCAGCCGGAGCAATTAAAATTGATATTTTTTTATTAAATGATTGGAACATATTTTTCAGAAGTAAACATCCATGATTATTTTCTCATCAAAAGTATTTTTCCGATAAAGTAAGTCGCATTGTATATAGTAATAACTACAACGTCAAATTTACAATAATCTACATTTTTATCTTACACATTGAGTAATAAAATTTATTTTTATATCAACGACACTGCCAGATAATTACAAATGGCCCCTTTTCTTAAAGATATGTCAATACTTATTTACTATATTAAAATATAAAATCTCATTATTTTATGGTTTATTTTATACGTTTGTTTTTATACTAACCATTTTATTTATGGTTAAAAACATAAAAATAGTAACATTAATTTCGTCATATAAATACACTTCATGTATTCATTTTCTATAAACTACGTGCCACAATACTTTAGAAACAAACATAAAACTTCTTAAAATTTTGTTCAATTTGAAATTACAAAGTTCTTTTTATAAATAGTATATAGAACTTGAGTATTAATAACTGAAGTTTTTCTCCAGTTATTCGATTGATTATATAATTTAGAAAATGTTATAAAATCATTTCAGTAATGAACACTATTAAACAGGCAGCTCTACAGTAAAAAAAGGAAGACAAAAAGTACACTTACATCTTAGAACCTTAGATAAAAAAGGAGCTTTCATCATTTCACATATTCTCTCTAACTGTACAACGCGACCAAATTGACTCTATATGTCATTCTAGCATCGATGCAATTTGATGCGAAAGTAAACAATTTTCCGCTTTCTACACCATTATCAACCATCGACACAGTGAATGTACTAAAAATTAGATAAGTCATCAACGTATCACACGCAGTAACGCTTGATTCACAGCCTGCTTTCGAGATCGTCGTTAACCGGCTGAGGATTAGCCACTGCCCATTTTTCCTTGTCGGCCACCTCTTGCTTCTGCGGCCTGTCCTTTAACCTGTGCACACCAGCAAAATGATCTTCAATCTCCTTTAACGTCCTACCCTCCGTCTCGGGCAGCATGAAGTACAGCCCAATCACCCCGACGAAGTTGATGCACGCATAGAATAGGAAAGTGCCAGGCAGCGTCATGCCGTTCTTCATGTACAGGAACAACTTATTAGCGATCGACGAGAAAATGTAACCGATCGAGCCAGCTGAGCCGGTGGCGATGCTTCGCACATCTGGCGGGAAGACCTCACCCGCGAGAATCCACGGCAGCATCTTGAGGCCGACGTGCGAGCAGAAGGCCGCGGCGACCATGAGGGTCGTGGGGATCCACGTGTACCGCTCGCCGTCTATCTGACCGTAGATGATGAGGAACCCGTATATGGCAATGAAGAGGAGTGAGAGACCAGTTGTGAAGACTGAGAAGAACGAGATCTTGCGCTTGCCCGTGAAGTGGATGATGAAGACGCAGGTTATCGTGCCGACGACTTGAGCTATGCCAACGATCACCGTCGCATGGTATCTGAAAAGATTTATAAATGAAATTTAACTTTTAAATCGATACGTATTTGTAATTTAGTTAGTTTTTTTAATTTCACGTAAAACTTTATACAGCAGAAATATTAAGAAATAAAAATTATAAAAGTATCTAATTTTATTCGCTAATATAACCCAGTTACACAGAGTAAGCTTTATGCATTTTAAATGATAAAGCTGAAATGGAAACGGAGTTAAAGATGTTTCTTGCATCAAAGTAAGCGAAACTTTTCTTATTTTATTTTGCAAAACCACCAGTATTATTTCATTTTGTCTCTTAGCCAAGTTTGTAAATAACTTGGTTAATAAGTTTGAAAAGACGAATACCTATAAAATACGTTAATTATTGTAATAAATGAGCTTATTTACTACAAGATACTTATATAACTTTAGAAATAAATTCGTAACTCTCTTAAACGAGAGAGTTATTTAGCAGTAGAAAGAATTATTTAACGTGGTGATCCTATACATTTTTGACTTCGTTTTACAAAAACAGCTTACTTGTCAATAGGAGTTTTGAGTTCATCCAAAATGATAACAGCGAACACCTGTAACGCCATGATACCGCCAAAAGCGTTGATGAAAAAGGCCCAGGTGACAAGGGCGAAGGGTAAGTAAAACGTGCGCTCGAGGTACGATTGCCATGATTTCCTCTGCGGTGGCTGCTCCTTCACTCCGTTACCGTTCTGCTCGAGGATGATTGAATTGATTGTGGTGACGGTAATGGGAACCTGGAACTCCTCCCGCAAATCGCGGAACTCCTCCTTCACGTGGCCCGGGCTTACCCAGCCGCGCAGCCAGCAGAGAGCTTTTTCGGCCTCGGCGAAACGACCCTTTTCTGAAAGTAAGTTTACATGAAATTATATTTTAAGTGTTACTGATTGACAGATTCCAAACAATTTAATATGTTTCAGAATTGCTAAAGATATTTTATTTGTGTTTTGAAAGTTTTTTAATTCGTATAATGATCATTTAGGACAACTATATATTCATTTTGACTCATTTTTTTTAAATGAAACTCATTCAAAGAAAATTGATTATGAGTTACATATATATAATTTCAAAATTATTGTTTTATTTTATCTATATATTTTGTTTATAGCTCAATGAATAATTTGGTTCAATTTTATAAGAACAATTATGTTAAAATGAAATCGCATTAGCTCACTAAATAATTTAGCTATAGAATTTCGCAATCTTTTATATAATTTTTATTTTTAATTGGATAGTATCAAAAGATTAGATTTAAAATAATACGGCTTTAGGATCAGAACAATTTTAAGCTTGTAATATGAGAAAAAAAGACCGTACTGACTAAGGTAAAAATTGAATAAGTACCTATCAACACTTTATTAAAAAGTATCTAACAGTATCGTGGTAAAAACAACATAGAAAAGAGAATTATTACAAAATAAAAAGTCTCCACTATTTAAATAAAATCTTATAAGTCTATACATATTTTTGAGCCAAATACGCTATAAAGAAGCTATGGTCTCGCTCTTATACATTTTATGTGCCTTCTTATCTAAGTTGATGGCTCATATTTGAACTTTTACTATTATATTTGACGGTATCATTGAAAAGACATTTTTCTTTGATATAAAAGTATCATAAATTTTCTAAATGACTTAAATAATATTCGAACTATTATCAAAGGACTTTTCCAGTTATACGACCAAAATTACAAACTGAATTCTGTGATGACATTCATGCTCTACCGCTAGAACGTCCGACTTGCGAACCGGGAAACGCCGAGCTAATCCCAAGATTATAAGTTTTTACACACGACAGTTTGTATTATTAATACTAGAATCTTTTAATTTTCAATATTTCATCGCGAACCGCAGTTTATTTTTCTTCATTATAAAATACTGATTTGAAACTAATATAAAAATAACAACTTAGTTTTTCCAAACTTTATACATATTAAAAAAGGAAAAAGGAAAATAAACTAAGAAAAAGAAAAGAATATGAAATAACGTCTTAAGTAATAAAATTTGGATTGCGAACAATAATCGCAGTGATTAATGTCACGCAACCATTTGCGTATCTCGTTATCGAAGTTTTTCATAGTCACTGAGAATTATCTCAGTTTTATGCAAGTGCTGTTTCATTAATTGCACGCTTTTCGGCTTGCTATATTATCTAACACGTGTGCATCCATCTGCATTTTTCTCACCGCAGCATTATGAGATTAACATTAAGTTCAAATATAACTATTTTAAAAAAGTTTATTGATATTATTCTTATATACCATAATATCTTTGTTGAAGCCTAGCCATTGAAAATGATTATATTATGGTGTATATTTGGAAAAGAAAATACTTTTTTTATTTTCTTTTTTTAGAAACCATCAAATATTTTATAAAATAAAACCTAAAATATATTTCATATGATTAAATCTTAAAGTGGATTTAATGGAAAAGTTTCGTTCGTAAAAATAATCGCTTCGGTGTTAATTATCATTTAATTATTTTTTTAACTCCTTTATTTTTAACGGGTTATTTACCTTGATGTTTATTGCGTAAGAATGATTTAAGTTGTGGCTATATTGATAAATGATTGAGAGCGGGATGATTTTTTTTAATTGCATGGGATACTAAATTACAGAATAATTTGAGCTGCAGGTAATAACGAATAAACATCTGTCATAGAATAAGAGTAATTTTCTTTTTATGTATTGCGCTCCATAAAAAAATGCTTTGAATTTAACAAATTAAATGCCCAGTTGAAAACAACTTATCTTGTAATAAAGTCAAAATAACACATTATAATTGTTTTCAGAATAAATTCAAAATAAGTTTAACCAATTGAAACAGAAAATTTAAAGTACTCGTGAGGACTCACACAAATAATTAATAAATACACGAAAAGGGGAAGTCGAAAAAACAGCACTAATTTCCTCGTACGAGTATTCCAGGACCGTCCGTTTTTGCGACGCAAGCTCTCCAACTGAGTTTTAGACGTCATTGTTCGGGTCGTCCTCATATCCCAAGTATATAAAACCTGTTACCAAACATGACGTCAGAGATTCCCCACGCGATACAAGTAAAAAAATTTGTTATATACGTTTTAGAATAAAAATATCTACATTATATAATTAGTAACTGTTAGTCCTCTTCTCCAGTTTTACCATAGAATCTTACCATAGAACAGTATCCATCTTACCATAGAATATTATTGTATTTGTTACATCCACATTTAGCTAGTATACGATTTCAAAAAACAAAAAACGCGGAAAACCCAAAATAAACTATACTTAAAACTCCATCTCATTAAACTTACCTGCCAACCATGTCGGGCTCTCGGGCACGAGATACAGGGCGATGAAGCATAGCACCGGATACACGAGATTGATCAGCGCCACGGTTCTCCAACCCACCAAGCTACCCGTGAGCATCTGCGTGAAAACCCCGGTGATCACGGCCATCGTCGACGTCGCCGAGAGCATTCCTCGTAGATGAGGCTGCGTCACCTCGGCGACGTAGGTGAGTACGGGCGCCTCGAGGAGGCCACCCGTGACGCCGGTGAGCGCCTGCGCAATGAACAACATGTTTGCGTTGTGGGCGTAGTGGAAGATCATCCAGGCGGCGACGAACGGTAACGTCGACAGCATCATCGTGCGCCGGCGCCCCAGGCGCTGCGAGATCGGCCCACTGACGAAGCCACCCAGGGGCACGAGGAACAGGTTGATGCTGCCTGTTTTTCGATTATAAGGAGGATGTTTGAAACGTTAGTGTTTAAATGAAGGATATAATATTATTATTATTATTATTATTATTCAAAAGATATAGCTAAATTTTAGAATTTTTTGTTAAAGATAGTTTATGACCGCAATATATTTAGGTCGATTTAGGTTGTGTGCTTTCAGTTGTCTTTTCGACTTATGCTAGTCACGGAAATATAAAAAATTGAATGTGTGTGTAAAGCTGAAAAATATTCTCATGAATAATATTTCAAAAAAACTCAGACTCACAGGAATTCATACATTTATATCGACTAACTTATTATCACCTTATTATCATATAAGTTAAGCATTTTTTGTACGCAACGTGTTGGTCACTGTTATAAGGTATGCGAAGCAATCATGGATCAATTTTTTCAACTCTTTCGGTCATATCGTCCTCTACAGAAGACGAAAAAAAATTATTTTTTTTTTAATTTTATGAAATGAAAAATTTTTACAGTAAAATTTAAAAAAAACGTTGTAAATATTTGCAAAACATCCCGAATCTTTTAAAATGTTAGGAATTAATTACACAAAATATTTTGCCGTTTTTATTAATATTCCTTACTCATTTGATTGGTATGAATCATTAAGCTTACATGAATATACAATATTAAAGTATACGCTCTTCAAATTATATGACTAAAATAAATGTATTTTTTTATGAAAAAAGAAATTACGTTCTCTTCTGAAAACTGGTTTTGCCTTTGAACAGATATTTGATCAAAAAGCTTTTACAGTCTTAACAACCTGATTCTCAAAACTTTTACATTGGGTTTCTAAAAAGAAAAAGATGAAAATATTGAAAAATATGAATTCTACAGAAATAAGCTGATGATTCATTTGAGTTTACTTAATGATTTATTGCTACCAGAAAATAAATATAGATTTGCGAATTTCGACTTTCCACAATTTAAAAGTAACAATGAAATATTTCATAAATTTTATAATCTAAAAAAAAAAATTACTGTCATTTTTTATT
The DNA here is from genome assembly GCA_036873485.1 of Torymus texanus. Lineage (NCBI taxonomy): Eukaryota > Metazoa > Arthropoda > Insecta > Hymenoptera > Torymidae > Torymus > Torymus texanus. The sequence continues at coordinate 17,583 of JAYJLV010058329.1, forward strand.
TTTCTGGTTCAACTAATTTTATTTATCGCGTTATAGTCAAATCGAATAAAAATATTTACACAACATTTTGACGATTAGCAAATATCATTCAACTTAGAACTTGTTATATCAATGACAAAATCAAGAGAAATATTTTGTAAACTTTTCAGAAATTTCATATTTTTTAATTTTTAATTTTTTCACTCTCATAAATAAGTTTATTCTGCATTGAAATATTATATATTAGTTAAGTATATTATTGTAAATATATTGTAGATCACAGTAGTATACTATACTATACACACTTAACAATTAAGATATTCAAATAAAAATAGTTGAAACTATAAAGCAAGCATTTTATCACTACTTTGATAACTTCAAAACGAAGTTAATTTAAAAGCCACTCATAGGAGATCAAATCTTCTCACACTGAGAAAAATGTTGTAGTAAAAGTTACTATAATTGTAGTAACGCAGGGACAAACTGACAATATTGAAAATAT
>JAYJLV010058340.1:0-18062 GCA_036873485.1 Torymus texanus
AGACTCTAGCTATTTTGCTATAATCATCTATAACAGAAACGAAATAATTTTCCCCGTTAAACCCAGTAGTTTTGAAGAGACCGCATACATCGGTATGAATAATCTCTAAGTTATCTTTCGCTCTAGATCTATTATTCTTAAACGGTAAATTATGCATTTTATTCTCTATACACGTTTTACATTTCATAAATTCCGATTCAAGTAATTCTGGAATTCCTGATAGCAACTGCTATTTACATATTGTGTTTAATTACTTAAAATTTACATGCCGTAGCATTCTATGCCACTTCTCCTTCAGACTCATATTATTATTGTTACAGTCGGCTGTGTTTACAAAATTCTCTCTATGTTTTAAAGTACTCTTTATTTTGTAAGTTCGATTTTCTTTGTATGCTACAGCTATCAATTCATTATTTTCTTTCTATTAGACATTACTTATATTTACTTCATTCTTTTTACCAAATGCGTCAAAATAGCTAACTACATTTCCAATTTTCGTTACTTTTATATATCTATTATCCCCTAAGTATATATTTATCGGTTCTTTAAGATCAATACATTTATCAAAATAATGTACGCTATTTATTATGTGGTCTGTACATCCGCTGTCCAGTAACCACTGTATTTCATTTGCTAGCCTACCTTGACTATATTTTCTTTGCGCCGCATGCGCCATAACTATCCATGCGTTCGCACCTCTGTCCGCTCGTGTTGGCTCCTTGGTGACGGAAGTTTCCGCGCCCCCTGCGGATGTTGCCTCTTCTTCCTCTGCCTTGACTGCGGCCACGCGTTGAGCCTCGCCATGTTGTACCGCTTTGTCCTGCTTGTCCGCCATTTTGGCATTCTCGTGCAAAATGCCCGATTTTCCCACATTTGAAGCAGCTTCCTTTCTGGTCCTTTTTTGCAACAAATACATTTGACCTTTTTTCACTATGTTCGCTATTATTTTTCATTTCAGCAATTTGAATTTTACTTTTTACGTACGATGCTGTTTGATCCTCTTCTTTTAATGTGTCTATTAAATCGCCAATGTAACTGTATTGGCTCGGCAACGTGTTCAAATGTAATTCAGCTTATCTTTCTCACTTATTTTTGCATCAGCGCTTTTTAATTCATTCACTGGTTTTTCAAATTCACTGAAAAATTTTGTTGTATCACTTTACTTTTCAAGTCTCATTTTTTCCAATTTATTTCTACACACAATTTGTAGTACTGTAGACTCTTTCAAATACATATCGTCCAACTTCTTTATTATTTTATACGCTGTATCTCCTTCACACACAAACTCCAATTGTTTGTTGGAAATGGCACTGTAAATTAAATTTATGGCCTTCAAGTCATTTTCTTCCTAGTCCTTTTTGTCTGCTGCAACTTTTGCTCCGCTTATTACTATGTCACACTTATTTATCTTCAAGTACATCGTAATCCTTTTCTTCCACATACTGTAGTCTTCTCCATCAAACACCGGTATCGTGATGTCTTATCTCTCCATTTTTTTTTCGTTCTCGAACATTCCTTCGTGTTCGGAATTTTCTCTTTGCCTGACCTCCATGATCGTGTCTTCTTCAATTGACTCGAGCGTTCCTTCGTGCTCCGAATCTTCTTTTTGCTTGGCTATTAACTTCGATTCTTCTTCCATATACGTATCTCATGATACTCACATACGCGGCACTTTTATTATTTCTACATGACTCGAAAGTCAATGTAGAAGATAAGGAAGATTTTCACTTACCAACCAAACCATCGATACAACCACGCTCTCCCACCATGTTAAGGTGTGGTAGTAAATGAAGAGAAGACATTTATTAATTTTGATAATTGAAGAAGAGTTTATTGAGACTTTTACTACGGCGCTTCCTGGCGCCACGCGCGAGGTGCTTATTATTCGGTGTACAGCGGCAGAGAGAGAGCCGTGCGTCGCTCGCTACTGCCCAACTTACTTCGTACTCACGCACACACTAGAGAGGGGAGACATCCATGTGTGCATTCACACTCATACTTGCGCGCTCTTGGTACAGTCGCGCGCTCACACATATTAATATACTTTCCGTGTTTATAATATAGATGTATACTATTTTCAACAATTATGAGCGAAATATTATTATTTGCAATATGCAACTCTCACCAAAACCTAACCTCAAAAGCACAAGATATAGATTTTACCAATGAAGTTAGATTACTGATTGCTGAAATAAGACAAAATGAAATTATAAGAACTCAACATAAATTACATCAAGAAGTTGAACAAAATCTATCTATATCCATAAATAGCAATAAAACCTCGAATGAATGATGCAGATCTGGATATAAGAACGATTATAACTGAAAATATAAGACAAATTAAACGGAGAGTTAAAATGAAAAGTGATCTATTGCTAAACACTATTGAACTAATGAAAAGCAAAAAACCCACGTATGCTGAAACGACTAAAACAGGTACACAAAACACATAAGAATACCAGATATCAATATTTTTAAAAAATCTGAGGGCCTTAGCAATGAATGCACTGTAATTAATATTAATAATGTCTTACTGAAAGATTTAATAATACCAATAAATAGAATTGTAAATACTAAAAATAGTAGCACCATAAAGTCTGCAAAATGTAAGGGCACACAAAAAGCATGTGACATTCTAAGGCAGAAACATGGAGAAGTTTTTGAGGTTAGGATGCAATAACGTAACAAGCCAGGATTGAAAATCTTAGGTATCCCAAAAGATTTTGCCAAAGATGAAATGGAAAGTGACATAAATATCCGTAATTTCAGTCACTTAAACAATACATCTAAAGTTATTCATACTTATAAATGTGCTAAGGGCACACAAGGTGCAATAATTCAGATGAAAATGGATCTGTATTAAAACATAGGAAACAATCGATATAAAATCTAAATTGGATACCAATGCTTCAAGGTACTACTACTAATACGAAGCGACAAGCATCAAAACAAAACACTACACAGCGTTATAACCGCTAATGGAGCAGAATATTCAATTTGTAATAATTTTATTAAAATAAACAAAGAAAATATTACTTGTTAATATTAGAAGCTTAATGCAAATCTTTCAAACTTACAAGTTTTTATAATAGGCCTTGAGGTTAAACTTGTATTATAGTATGTACTGAAACAAGAGTTCTTGACCACTATAAGTATTTTGCATTAGAGGAGTATAAAATATACTATAATAACAGCAAAATTAATGTTGCAGATGGTGTAGTGATATACAGGGTGAGTCATTTTAATGTACCAGGCGAAATATCTCGAAAACTAAGGGAGATAGAGAAAAACTTTTAATACGAAAGTTGTAGGGTTCAGAAGGGGCCAAATGATGGTGACCTCGAACATGACCTTGCTGTCAAGAAACAAGCTCATTTGAAGGTCAAATCGATTTTTTAAAATAGGAATTGATACTTTTGACCTCGGAAATGGAAAAAGAGCGGAGAATTTTACGTTCAGATATGACCTCGGGTGAAAGTCATGGTCAAGATCAATGTCAAGATCCATATCAATCAACGCATCCAAACATTTCGATAATTACGATTCAGAAAAATTTAAATGCAGAAGTAACCCAGAACTGATAGTGACCTTGACCATGACCTTGAGGTGTAACAGCCAGGTCATTTAAAAGTCAAACTAATTTTTTCTAATGAGAACCTCCACTTATTCTTGATTTAGAATATGAATTTTCATGAAAAAATGCAGGTGTTTGAGTAGGCTTGGAGGCCACCGGCGTTCACCATGTTGACCTTGTGGTCAATTTCCCAATTAGTTGGAAGGTCAAAAAGTGATATTTTTAAATGAGAAACCTTACTTTCATCTCAAATTTAATTGAGTCCCCTTGCCTCGAATCACGTTTGGGTTTAGGTAAGAGTGATATGACAGGCATGGTATCTTAAAGGCCTGAAAATTATTGAAAATTTCTTTGTGATGTACATAATAGTAACTTATCTTGATTTTATGTATCGAGTCGCTTTAAATATATGAAGTTTTTTAATTTTCTAATTGATATTATAAAATGTCGTTAAGTTTATCGTAAATAATTTTTATTCATCTGATTTTCATACGCTTTTACTAGCCCAATAATCAGCGATTAAAAAACTACCTACTTACTTTTCAAGTTATGCTGAAATAATTTGCGTTAATAATTTGCTAAAACAACGTTATTTTTTTGTAATCCTTGATTTTAAATTTATTATTCGAACTCGTTTTAAGTTGGAAAACTGTTTTTTCTAGTACAGATCGAAGTTTAAAATAAATTTTTCAATAGGGCTGACTATCTGCCTAATGAAATTGTTGACATGATATTAGTTTTAGGAGAAGGTCATAATAATTACAGTGCTGCATCCAGGCTTTATGCTGAACGTTATCCAGCTAGGAGGCATTCTACTAGGAGAGCAATATGAAATTTAACTGCAAGAGCTTGTACTGGACGTATTGTTCGTCAACGTAGGCACCAAGAATACAACGAAGATAATATACAAGCTGTAACTATTCTCGGAATTGTTCATCTTAATCCTCAAGTTAGAACACGTCCTTGTCATTATTGGTCAAATAAAAATCCTCACTCGTATAGAGCTGTAGACCATCAGCATCGATGGAGCGTCATGGTATGGTGGGAAATTATGAATGGCTACTTAATTGGACCATACTTTGTTGAACAAAATGTTGATAGATACAGCTTCTTACGATTGCTTAGAGATCACTTACCAGAATTATTAGAAAATGTTGACTTATCAATAAGACAAATAATGTGGTTTCAACAAGATGGTGCTGCACCACATTATGCAATTATCGTCCGTAATTTTTTAAATGACCAATACAGTGGTAGATGGATCGAACGAGAAGGTCCAGTTGCATGGACTTCATCCTCACCAGATATCACGTCACCAGATTTCTATTTATACGTGTATTTGAAAGTGTTGTTTTTGCTGAACAGCCTATATGTAGGGAAGGTATGATGGAACGAATTCGTAGAGCTTGCGCAGCTATCCCTAGAGTGACTTTGGAAGAAAGACGTTTCAATATATGTCTTTAAGCCAACGGCCGTAACTTTGTACAGTCTCTGTGAGGGAAATTAATAGAATGACAAAATAGTGAGAGGCAAGGGTACTCACGATAATTAAGCACCTCGAATGTGAGAGGCAAGGGGACTCACGATAAACAAATACCCCTAAGGAAACAGTACTTACTACGTCCACGTTGTTGTTTCTGGGTAACGCAAAAAGTAAGACTAGAGAACAAAGTAAGGTTTCTCATTTAGAAAAATCACTTAATCTTCAAAACACCTTCCAAGTTAATCTCAATGTCAAGATGGTGAAGGTCGTTGGCCTCCAAGCCTACTCAAACACCTGCATTTTTTCATGAAAATTCATATTCTAAATCAAGAATAAGTGGGGGTTCTCATTAGAAAAAATTAGTTTGACCGTTAAATGACCTGGCTCTTACACCTCAAGATCATGATCAAGATCACTATCAGTTCTGGGTTACTTCTGCATTTAAATTTTTCTGAATCGTAATTATCGAAATGTTAGGATGCGTTGATTGATATGGATCTTGACCATGACTTTGACCATGACTTTCATCCAAGGTATTATCTGAACGTAAAATTCTCCGCTCTTTTTCCATTTCCGAGGTCAAAAATAGGGGTTCCTATTTAAAAAAAACGGTTTGACCTTCAAATGACCTTTACTCTTGACGGCAAGGTCGTGGTCAAGGTCACCATCATTTAGCCCCCTGAACCCTACAACTTTCGTATTTAAAGTTTTTCTCCATCTTCCTTAGTTATCGAGATATTTCGCCTGGTATATTAGAATGTCTCACCCTGTACGTTAAAAACAATATAATAGAAACTTTTGAAATAATTAATGAGGGAAGGCTTTGTATACTAGAAACATGGATTAAACTTGAAAATAGTAACAAATTAATGATTTTAGCATTATATAGAGCCCACGATCGTCCAAAATGCGAATTCGTATATGAAACAAAAAAATACTTGGAAAATAAGAGAAATATAAAAAATCACCTTCTAATTTGGGACTATAATATTGATATATTAAAGAATGATTGTGCTAGCCAAGAGCACTTAACTAATCTCTTGGAGGAAGGTTTTATGTCTGGTTTCAAAACAATCACTAGACCATCTGTAGACAGCATAAATGAAAAACATGCATTGGCAATATATTCATTAAAACTATGTTGATGCGATACCTTTTAAACTACAAAATCTATTCACTGATCATTATCCTCTTTTCTTATTATTAAGTAAAATATAGCATAATCTCGACAATAATACTTTTGTATCGATTAATTATAGAAAATTAAACGAAATAGTAGATGAATTAATCTGTCTCTTTAATAGCCTAAGATTGTAAAACAATCTGTAACCGAACGTCTAGGAAAATTAACTTGAAACGCTTAATTTTGAATAATGTATAGCGAAAGTCATACCACTGAAAGGCTATATAATATACCTATTTTTGTTAATGTTATTTCAGAAGTATATTTATCTTAAATATTATATTATAGCATGGATATAAACTTATATAACATTTTAAACTCTAATACTAGAATTCTATTTATAATACCTAGTTTTAAGTTAGTTTTTTAGATATACCAGTCCTACGCATAGGATTGGATTACCTCGGTAGGGTTTACGATGTATTTTGTTATATATTTATATTATAATAACCATAAGTACTGATAAATAAATAAATAAATATCACAGAAACTTCTTTCAATTAGAAATCTAAGAATAAGGTAAAAACAGCTGCGTCATAAACGAGAAAAGAAAAAAAATAAAAATTAGAGTTTCGAATCCCCACACTGATGGTTCCTATGATACCGACTATAAGGAAGGCTAGGGATCACGGTCGAGGAGATATTGGCGCACGGGTCTCTTGACTGACGAAAATGATGGTAGACGGCGTAGGTGGAGAGGAAGGGAGTTCCAGAGATGGACGCATTGAACACGGAATGCCTTATCTCCCGTTTTGTAGTTGAAGACGGGGATCTTGAGTTCAGGCTGCACATCCCTGCTGGTAGGATGAGGCTTGTGATCTGTAAAAATGCAGCTAGATAACTTGGCTCGCGCGTCGTAAGATTTTATACATTAACAGTGCTGCAAAGTAAAATCTGCGTGGGTTCATAAGGAGCCAGCCCAAGCCTTTTTAATAGGGGGTAATGTGCTCATCCTACCTAGCCCCAGAAATGTATCTCACACATGTATTGAACAATCTCTGCACTCTCTGGCGCTGCTCGTATGATGCGTTCATGTATACCACCGCGCAGTAGTCGAAGTGCGATTGCACTAAGGACTCAGCTAACCTTTTGCGGAGAGTCTCGGTGGTACGTGCCCTTATTAACTTTCATTGTTAGTTGATATGTGTGCGGTGCCCATGTTAATTTTCTGTCTATCATAAGACCGAGACTCACAACCTCGCTACTAAAGGGGATGAGCTCTCCGCGTTGCAAACAAATACCTTGAAATTCCAACGCGTTTATATAGTCAACATATTTCCTCGAACCAAAAATAATCGCTTTGGTCTTGCTAGGCTTGAGATGCAGGCCAGAGTTCTCTGCCCATTCAGCCACCATTTGTATCGCGTCGGATACTTGAGCTTGTTACACGGGTAAACATTGAGTTTGACGACTAAGCTAGCCCTTATGTTAACACGTAGCTACCTACGCGCACTGAGAGTGCACTTTATCTGTATATTTCCCATCACTAGCCTTAAAAACCTAACCCCTCTCATGCTAACACTACGCACTCGAAAATCACTGTTGGGAGATGAGCCAGAAGAAATAGCAGCCACAACGTAAACCCTAGCACACAGCGTCATAACTATCTCCTACGATGGATAATGCTAGAGACAGAGAAGATAGCCAAGGCAGCCAACATCCCACAGGCTCCCTGGCTGAAGCACACCAGCTGCCTATGAATAAGGCCTAAGATGCCGGAAAAGCTGCGCCGCTCACCTCAACCACTCGGTTGGCATATCACCCAGAAGTGTACCTCTGAAAAGCACTAGTAAATTATTGAGCCCACTATAGTCAATACCTGAAAAGTGACGAACTCTACAGAGTCCTGAAGAAGTAGAGATCCTGGCATATCCCCCTGTTCATGCTTCAACTGGAAACAAGCAAGAAAATAGACTAATCAGATGATGGCTAAAGAGGTTAGGAACGTCAATGGGCTCACAGAGTGTACGCCGCGCCTCCGAAGAACCATTAGAAGATCCAGCAGCCGTTCTACTCCAGGAAGAGAACACCCACAGGAACCAAGACGTTCTACTTCAGAGGCAACCGAGGAGATGACAACAGCAGGCATCGGCAAGTAAACACCGCCGCAACTACGGCAGTCGCGGCATGGTCGCGCTCGCTCGGCTGTGCTCGGGCTCCTTCGCCAGCCGCGCATGCTCGCAGCGCACTGGCTCACGGCAAAGAGAAGCGCGAGTGTGAAACACTGACAGGGAGCAGAAATCATCTTTACTCTCCTGTGGGCCCGCAAGCACGAAACGCGCAACGAGACGCCGCACAGTGGGACGAAACGGAAAAAAGGTGGTCAAAATTCCGACTACAGTCGAATTTGGAATAAAAATAAATTTTTTTCGTAGAAACACACTATTTGGTATCTAGTTTCAGAAACTAAGTCCCTCGTACCAATACCGAACAACGTTTTTTGGTGAATTAATGTTGAAGTCCACTACCTACCTTGTATGCCGGTAACAGTCCGATGTTCTGTTAAACAAAATTGAAAATAAAATATTTCTGAACTCAATTTTCAATGGGAAATTTTGTGAGTTGTTTTTCAACATGATAAGACTAATTATTAAAGATCCACCCCATTTTAATACCAACCCCTAAATAAGGGTTGAATATTAAAATAATTTATACATTTTATAACAGTAGGATTATCAACGTGGGCTTTTTACGTTGCATATTCGACGTCTTTCCGTAATAAAAAAAGTGTAGTGCATTTCAACCCTCAAAATATCCCCTAAATAAGAGCTGTAACTTCTATTACAAATAAATAAAATCTATTTTTATGATATAAATTTTAAATAATAAATAAATCAATGTATATAAATGAACAAACAAATAAATAAGTAGGTACAAGTAAATAAATAAACTAAAAATGACAGCAACATCGCGGAGAAAACAACAAATGATGAAAACACACTTTTGGAAAAAAGCCTTGCGATTTTTAGGAACTGTCACTGTCACTGTCACTGTCACTGTTACTTTGAGTATGCTCGCTATGATTATCGCTATCAGAATCGGCTATTTCTTCATGGTTGTCTTCTAGAATAAGTAACTTCTTCATATCTTTGGTTAATTTTGCTGATTTTTTGGCTGCTGTCTTGTGAAGAACTGAAATTTGAAGATCGGAATTCAAAAGTAATCCTAAAAACATGTCCTTATTTGTTACAACTCTGAAAATGATGTATCCATATACTTTTCTGTTAACGAGTGGAAAAACGAAGAAACGCAATCAATCTTGTTGTGTAATACTAACCTTGACGATTTTCTTGAAAAATGATCTCTAAACCTTTTAACAATTTTATTATTGCTCTCTTGAGCTTCCTCTGAGAGCATACCAATAGGTAGCAATAATTATTCTATCATTTTATAACCATGCAACAAAATTGCATGTAATGATGGAGGCATATGGTACCAATTATATAATTCAATGTATTTTCTAACAGTGTTTTCAGTATACTTTCAGAATTCTTCAGTATTTACAGCATATCCAGAAGAGATAACAGCTAGAATAACTTTCAGCCTTTGTAATAATTCTTTGTCAAAACCTGATAGAATGAAATTTTTTAACAAATCATATTGGGAATCTTGCTAATATTCATATATATTTTATACCTGTAATTCTGGCAACAACATTAATATTATTAAAGAATCATCTAGCTGTGTTGCCATCATTTGTATTTCCTGAGCCTTGAGTCGGAGCATCAACTAATATACCAATTTCATTGTAAAGATAATCCTGAATTCTTTTTTTCCGTGCAGCAAGAATAGCTTTATTCGTGTCACCCACAATTTTGTGATGAATTAGAATCCATAAAAATCTTCAAATTTATAATATCTGTATAATGAAACTTTTTGCATCGGATAATAACAATTATTATGACTTAATTTTTTTATTATTATACAACGCAATAAAGTGTCACGACAATACCGTAGTAAATGGAAATTATTCCTTGAAAATTTCGAGATTCATAATAACCATCTTTTTTACAGTGCGTGTAAAAAAATTATTGCCACTCAAATAGATTCAAAGCTACCTTGCAATATCTCTACATTTGTTGTAAAGTTTTCAAATAAACGCGGCATGCCGGTATGAAAAAATAGGGATAACAATTAAGTAGCGAAAAATGAAATTGCCAGAAACAAAATTTTGTGAATTTCTCATGAAAAACTTTATTTGGATGAGATTAATTGAATTTTTTTAATCACCTACATGCGTTAGAAAATAAACCGAAATAAGTATCAGAAAAATATATCAAACCAAAAACATTTGATTTACAAATTTTCTGTTAGGAAAATGGCTTTAAGAATATTATTTTCAATTCAATCAATTTCCATTTACCATTTGCCATATCTACGTGTAGTTTAGAATAAGCCTAAAAATATGCTAACACATGCATATGGTATCTAAGTATGAAAAAACGGAGCTACATATGAAAAAAATATATACACGCATGTAAACATGCGTACATCCATAGAGATAACTCACAAAAAACTTTCTTCGAACTCCTGATAGTGTCGTATGCAAACATCAGTGGGCAAATGATATGTAATCATTTTCGCGAAAACAATGCTTCAACTTCAAGGAAACAAAAGAAGTAAAGTCTTTCGCCATAAATAAAAACGACTCCCCCTCCATTCTCCAATCTATACGATAAGAAATATGTAGAACAAGTTCCATAAAACGAATATGTGCATGTAGGACTGAAAACCCATGTTATAGCGTTGATTGCTTTATGGGTTTCTTGAGACATAGGTCAATTTTATTCAGCTCCGACATAGTTGCATTGCAAATAAAACACCTCTGTGATGATACATCGTGTAAAGCATTGCACACCTAAAAATAATATTTTAATTAATACATCATCGATAAAAGAAATCATCAGTGCCCAAGGGCATATTTTTCGCACTTGCATTATTTACATGAATCCTAATATATTTAAAAAATACAAGAACATATAATAAGAGACGAGTACCTAATATCGGACAGTTAAAGCTTTACCTTTTGAAGGAAAGTAAATTGATCAACGCATGATGCCTTATTTCAAAGCTCATTATAGCAGCTTTAAAATGAGTCTTTACGTAATTGGTTTCATGGATTAGAGCCCAAGTTATCACGCGTCAAAGAAAGAGTATTTTACAATATTCGATAAGAAGGGAATGTTTTACGTAGGAAATATCGTTTTATATTTTATAAAGTTAGCTTCGAATGGATTGTCGCGTGATCAATGAAATAATATATAACTCGAGTTATTGATCTTGAAAGAACGTGAGTAAAAAAAGAAATGAGCTTTCTCAAATATTACTGACCGTTGACACATTCATCAATTACTATAATACAGACATTTCTGGAGTCAAAATTGATCTATAAGGCGCGCCAGTAGTTTTAAATTTCTTACTAATCTGGAACTACGTACTCATACCCTATTTATTCAATGAGGAAATTATATTATTTCACATTACCTTTCCATCAATCATTGTCAGTATAAAATTGAGGTTTATTTTGTAGCCGTCAACTTCAATATCAACCAAACGATCGATTTGTCCTTGTAAATAAGCCTCTTCCACCTTGCAAAGTTCATTGGTTTCTTTTTCATACAAAATTTTAATAGGTCGATAGATTCGAATGGATAATGTTCTTATATTTAGCCAATAAATTTTATCACTATTGATGTCAACCAATTTTAATGGAACCAAACATGAACAGAACAAATAATCGAGTACGTTACGGCTTTGGTTCGTCTTCTGCTTGTACTTATTTGCGTTTGTTCCATCAAATCCATATTTAACGAACAACGTTAATTGTTGGTTAATACGGTGCTCATCGGGCAAGCGCAAAAGTACTGGCTTCTGACTGTCTGTTCCATTAAATCTTGGAGCGGTACTTCACACTTTGATTTACTTATTTGCAAGTTTTGTGGATAGACTTTTTGTTTTGCTTCAAGGATCTATTTGGACAAATAAAATTTATTGTTATATACTTGGACTTTTAAATTAATCAGTAGAGACATTTTTATGAATGAATATTTATTAATGTCTGACTGACTGATTGACTGAATCATGATGGACTAAATTGAAGAACAAAGATTCACAAATCTTCGTACTAGTCGGTACAGAAGTACTGGTTAGGTTAGTATATGAAAATTTCTTACATAGCAGCAAGACAAATGTATGAGTATTAGTAGCAACTGAACAAAATAGTACATTGTTAGAAACAAATACGTAATATTTTTTATTACATACACCTATATATGAAATTTAAAAAAAATGTAAATGCAATTAAACATAATAAATAAATGAAATTATACATGAAATTAAAAAAGTGTGCGATGAAATTGGAAATAGAAGTTGCCAAAATGAAATTCACGGAAAATTCGCTGTTACCAATGCCAACTGTTTCTAAACAACATACCTGATAGTAAGATGGATATAAGTCATAACCGTGTCTCAGAGCCCTAGATCTTATCACGTTGTAAGAACTTTTTGTCAGATTACACGAAATCAGCATTTCTAAAGCTTCTTCAGGGGTCATCTTTTTCATAGCAGTGCTCTCTGATTCTTTAAAAGCATTTATTACAGCAGTATGGTCAGAAACTTTGCTCATCAACTTTACTCCATTTTGATTTCCTTCCAATTTCATTTTTTTTTGTCAATGTCAGAAAGTTGGTCGACAGAAACTGCATCAACCTGTTCTCTAATTTTTCGCCGCTTTGTTCGTTTTGATGCCATGTCGTACAGTACTTCGAGACGGCCTATGTCATTTTGCAAAAAACAATTCTTTTTTTGTCAAGATTTTAAATAATTCATAAAATTAAATAAAGTGAATATCGGTTGCATGTTAGTGAAAAGCGTGGATCAAACAATCAAGAATTACACATTTATAATTTTATTAAGTAGTTAATTTCATTAGTAAGTAAATTTACAATCACATTCATAATTAATTAATTTATAATTATTTTATTTTAACTAGGCAAATTACGCGCGCTTCGTGCATGCACATATCAATAATACTTTTATTTATGTACGAAGTAAAATTTTGAAGCTAAAATGCACAAAGAAGAAATGAATAGTTACGAGGTTGATGGAGATATGTCATAACTGTCGTAAATTAACGACAGTTAATTAAAGTAAATTTTAAATTAAAGTATTTTCATGGCCACAAATCGATTGTAAGTTGTTCAATCAAACGTAATATAAATCTATAAAGTAATATCACGTAGTGTAGTATATCAGAAAATTTTTTGCAATGGCTTGACGTATGATTTTTCGGAATTTGCATAGCACATTTCATTTTTCAATTTCGAGATTTATTGTAAAAATTCAATAGATAAACTATTGACATCATAATGTTTTTGAAAAGTTGTTATACACGTAAGCAAAAAATAATTACCTGATTTTCCATGAGTTGCTGGTTTACTTTCCGAACATTGAAAACAAAAATCTTTTTGGAGCCATTCAGGGGCGGCTGTACGCGTCAAGAACCAGCGATCTTTTGCCCTGTACCGATAGTCTCATGCAACGCGCCGCGTGAGTGGCTGGCGCCCATTTTTTATAGAATATATACCGTGTGTTTTGTATTGAGATTGAGGGTTACGATCTTTTTATTTTATTCCCCCAAGAAATTAATAGCCCACAGCCCGACCGCGGGTTATAGGACCTAGGAGGTCACCTTTTTTCTTTAGGTAGTTGATTCCAAAATCGGGAGGGGGTCTCGAACATGACGAACACCCTGTATAATCCGTATTTGAATGCAATCCTAATTAAATACAATTATTCATTATTACATTATGGTATCACGAGTAAGCGAGTAACTTGCTAGTTATATATTAAAGAGATTTATCTATATTCAAATTTCACTTATTTTCATGCTAGAATCATCCGCGATAATGAGTTGATCGAGTTAAGTATCTAAATGAAAAAACGAAAGTTTCGTTTACTCTCCTCATCAGGGCATTAGGTTTAAATGGTCATCACATAGGTTGTCTAAGTAATAATTAAAACATTTGTGTGCGCAAAGTTTCCTCTGGATATAATAAAAAATCGTATATGCCACTTGAAAGAGAAACGAGCTATTGCACTCAGTTGTGTACCCCAGACTCCGCCACAAGTGGCAAATTACATATTTTTGTGAATATTAAAGCTACTGAAATTTTTATCAAAAGTATATAAAAATTACCATTAAAAGTTTTATATGAAGTTTGTTTTCTTGAAAAATATTCTTTTTTCAGGAAGTCTGTAGGGTATAGGGAAGGAAGTGAGTAGAAGAATAAAAATAAAATTATGAAGTAATTAATTTTTCTAAATAATTATTTGCGTTGTATATTGAGTTTTTTCTTACTTGGTTTTTAAAGAAATATTAAATTTCAGTCAATATACAATATATCACATATTATATATATTTGTTACGTCATAGATAAAGAATGAATAAAATTTATATTTCTTCATTATTAAAGTGTAACGGAATAGATTCCGTAAATTGGCTTATGATCAGAAGAACAAATTCTTCTTACAGAGTCGTAGAATAAACATTGAATTATTCCGTTGTATGAATCTATTTTTGGGTTCATAGTTTTACCTCTATAAAGAATTCGATCCGTATAAGATGGGGTACGTTTTTTTTCACTTGTATCAAAAACTTGACTTCCAATATCATATTTGTACGTCGGTGGAAAAGTTATCGGTGCTTCATTAAAATCGTGTAAAATTGTTTTGTTTTTTAATAATATATGTAACTGATCATGTTCTATCATTATCGGATGAGTTCTCGAAAAATGTGCATGTTGAAGCCAATTAAATATTGTATTTCTTGATTCGTTGAGACGAAAATTCAAGTCGCCAAACAAAAATACGCTATCAAAATTTGTCGTAATGTCTGAAAAAATATAGTCCATGAATATATGAGATTGTATATTATTAGTTATAAGACAAATATTTTATTTAAAAATATTATAACGTAATTTATTTTTAGTAGTCTGCAAAAGTTCAAAGGGTATTGATAAAATATTAAAGGTTTCAGGGTTCAAGGGTTTTACTAAAAAATTGAAGAGATACCTTGAAAGTATGATTTCCTTTATAATTGAAGTTAGGTATTATAAGAATTAAGTTTTACTAAATCTTGCTGCCTAAGGCTATAACTAAAACCGTACAGGTCTAGCGAATTAAATTATGGCAAAATTAAATTTTTATTCTAGAGTAACTAATTGAACTAATTACCACAAATTGAAGACTGAAGAACCGGCCGAGGTAAAGGTATACTCTTTTCTGGGCAACGCTACTTGCATCACGGCATCAATGCCCTCCACGACTTGTTCCAGGAAGTCGATGACGGCGGGGTCCGGGTTGCAGTGGATCAATCCGGCAATCACCTTCTTCGCCGTCTCGACAACTTCTGAAGTCTAACCCTTCATCTCCAGAAATACGAGAATCGATCCCGGGGGGGGGGGTGGTCAAGTTGAGGGATAGAAAAATAGGGACGACACAGATTGGTATGACGGCACAAAAAGCCAGCGCTTCCACAGTTATATTTGGCGCACCGCCCGATTGCGTAAGTCTCGAAGCTTGTCCATAAATGCTGCCCAGTTGGTTAGAGCTTCGTGCTACCCTTGCTCTTCGGCCAACCTATATTCTTCTAACCTAAGTGACTTCGGTGGGTCGGGTTGTCGACCGTAATTGAGCATGGCAGGGCTCTTCTTGGTGGAGCTGTATTTGTCTGTATTGTACACGAACGCCAGCTCACTAAGGTTTTCATTCCAGGACTGGTGATTCTTTGCGACGTAAGACATGATCGTCGTCTTCACCATACGATTCACATTCTCTATGAGGTTGGCTTGTGGGTGATTGGGTCGCGTGTACGTGTGATGCACTTATCTCTCCTCTAGAAACGCCTCAAGCGGTGCATTCTTAAATTCTGTTCCATTATCAAAGAGAAACACCTTGGGAACCCCGAATCGCCGAGACATGCATTCATTGAGTCCCTTTATCACCGATTTGCCATCAGCCCTTTTGATCGGAATCTCTTCAATCCAGCGCATGAATAGGTCCTGGTAAATGAGGATATACTCGTGGCCGTGTGTAATTTAAGGACAGGATCCCATAATATCACCGGTAACGACTTGCCAGGGACGCTCTATATGTCGACTCCCATGAATCCTACGTGAGCGCGCTGCTCGATTTTGCATTGATGGAAAATTTTGCACTGAGTCATGTATTTGGCGACGTCATGAACTATGTGTCGCCAATAATATTTCCGCTTCACTCTTTCCTAGGTTATCTTGCGGCCCAGAAGTTGAAAGGTCGTAGTACTCTCGTATTACTTCTTGACGCTTCTCGTAAGGGAGCACCAACTTCCATGCATCGTCGTCACCGAGAAACTCGTCAATGACTTCATTTCGTTTTTATTTGTACAGTCTCTTCTCCGCCAGTTTGAACGTGGAGAAGTCTCATAGACATCTTTTAACCTCTTTCACGGTCTTGAGTTACCAGTGATCGCTTGTATCGCGTACGAGCTCTAACGGCATCTGGTACATTATCCAGAAAGCCCTTTCGGTTTTCAACCGTGAAACTGTAGTTGTGCAACTCCAAAGCCCACCAGGCTAGTCTTCCAGTAGGGTTTTGGAATTCACGGGGCCACTTCAAGTGGCTATCGCCTGTGATAGCCTTGAAGTCATAGACTTCGATATTTGGACGGAAATTTGTTATGTGTCAGAGAATAGCTAGGCGTTCTCGTTCTGGCATACTATAATTTCCTCTCGGCCTCGCTGAGAGTTCGACTTGCGAACTCCAGGACACTCTCATCGCCGTCTATATTATCTGGTATAGCATCACTCCTACGCCCGTGTCGCTCGCTTTAGTTTTCACCACGAACTGAGCGTTTAACACTGATCTATGGAGAATCTATGCGGAGACAACCAGCGCTTTCAGGCTTAGGAAGACCTCTTCCTGTGCTGTTGACCATTCATATTTCCGATCTTTCTTTGTCAATTTGGCCAATGGTTCCGCAATGGTGACGAAGTTTGCCAGAAACTTTCTATAGCACGAGGCTATTCCTAGGAAGCGTCTCAGCTGTCGGAGGTTTTTCAGCATCGGGTACTCCATTAGTGGCCTCATTTTCTCGGGGTCTGGCTTAAACCCATCTCTATTTACTATGACCGCGAGGAATTGCACCTTATCGCGACTGAAGGCACTCTTTTAGCGATTAATAGTGATGCCTGCGTCCTGTGCTCTGTCCAGAACTCGCTTTAGAACCTCTTTGTGCTCCTTAAATGTCTCGCTGACTATAATAATATCGTCGAGATATTCGGGGCCGATGACTTTGTGTATCAGCCGCTGAAAGGATCCACCGGCCTATGAAAGACTACCGTAGGGCTTTTTCGTGAACTGGAATAGCCCTTTGTCTGGCACTGTGAATACCGTAATCTCTTTGATTCTGGGTTGAGTGTTTACGCGCTACTCAAATCCAACGTGGAGATGTATCGCGCTTTCTGCAGTTTTCGTATGTATTGAAACTAGTACGCGTCGGGCCTTGACGTAGCGTTCACTTTTCTGGAGTCCACATAGAAGTGGAACTTCCCTTTGGACTTGCATATAATCACCACTGGAAAGTTCGCTATTATCGCCTCCGTACCTGTCACCTACCTTGTACTAAGGGGGTCTTCTACCTATAAATTTCGAAAAAAATCGATATTATTTATTTGCTCTTGTTATAGCAAATTTCCTCTAGAATACGATGCTGAAACCCGCATCCCGAAATTCGATTTCGTTTAAAAGATACAGCTAAAACTGTAAACTTACTTTTTTGTATA
>JAYJLV010058351.1:0-18058 GCA_036873485.1 Torymus texanus
CAGTGTCGAAAAGTACTATTAGGTGCTTGTGCCCTAGTGGAAATCATACAACACAAAGAAATGTTAAAAACTTTAGTTTAGGTCTCGAACATTATTTACAATTTTCCACATATAAGTTTACATCCCATTCTTTACTTTTGTTAACATATTATTATTATTATTTTATTATTATTTTATTTTATTCCAGCGTTCACATGAACTTATATTTTTTAAGTTTCGTTACTTTTCCCATCAAGTTAAAGTTCTAGAAAATTTAATAAAAAATTCTACAAAAAAACCGACACTAATCCTAATATAACGGAAACATTTTTGCAAATTTATAAGTCTAATTTCTCTTTGTCCGTATATACACTATTCCACGTGTTAAAAAAAATCGAAATTATTATACATCCCCCCACCCCTTTTTACCACAAAGAAACACTTATATACTCACATGTACGAGCCAAAATGATTTTCCAGGACAACCATGGCTGCTGGCAGCGAGCAACCGGGGTTGCTCGTCTTCACGCTCCAGACCGAGGGCGCAGCCGCAGCGACACTTGGCGCCGACCTCGGCAGTCACCTCCGGACGGTCGGCAGCGAGGCCCTCGCCGTGCCGGCATTCCCAGTCGCCAGGGCTCCACGAGCCGTGCAAATCCAGTTGGGTCGAACCACCGCATGGTTCCGTCTCTACTGTCTCGCCCTGTTGGAATTATGAATAAAGTTGATTATAATTTAGGTTGACTTGTATAAGTGTTTTTTTGTATTAATGTGGTTCAATATTTGAATTTTGTTTTTTTAAGACACTTTTCAGATGAAAAACATTTAAGCTTTCAAGGCGTTGTCAAGCCTTCATTAAGATTTTAGTTTACTTATATTATTTCGTATATCTTGCCACTGATAAAGACTGATAAAATTGATATCGGAAAATGAAATTAGAGTAAGAAAAATATTCTATGGAAAATAATAATTAAGCACCATATGTCTTCGCTAATATGTTTTAATTTGACTTTTTAATCCTTTTCAAAATCGTTATTAGTTTAATATTCGTAATTTCATAAAGAGCTACGAAAATTATGAAAAATAGTAAAATTATAGGAGATGGAATTATGTATAGATAGCTATAATTTATATTTTATATGACTTATTAAAATTAAAAATAAATAGCACTATTAAAAATTCATGGCCGATAGATTACTCGATAGCTTATTTATTTACGACTTATGGGAAATAATTGGAATATAAAATGAAAGCACAGGACGCTAATTTACGACATCGTTGCCCTAAATTAGTTGAACTACTACAGTATACTATAAAAACTTTGCAATATTGGTCCTATAATATAGTATTAAAAGTGCAATATACAACAGAAAAGAGAAAAAGAGTATTTCAATTTAAATCGTTTACAAAATAATTTGCTGAGATGAGTAACACAATACAATTATTGCATTTTTATATATATGATTGCTAACATGAAAGACTAAATTATTATTCTTTGAAATATACAATTTTGTTTTGTAATATGACATACTGTACTTAGCACTACTAACTGATCGTAAAGTATTTTAGTAGTTCACGTGAGTATTAAGAAGTAATAAAGTTGAAGATAAAAGTAGACGAGGACTGAAATTAATTTATAAAATACAAGATCTTTAAACCTTGATGATAATATTACAACTTCAATATGACAATTTTTAAATACAAATTACTAACGTTGAGACTAAATGTAAAATATTTAAATATATATGGTAATTACGATACGATTGGGTGCTTCTGAAAAATAATTTTTTCTTTTCTCCATTTTTAATATACACTCGAAAAATCAAATATTTAAAAGTTGATTACTAATGCGAATCAAAGAAAAACTCCATTAACTTAGCAGCAAATGGTTATCATTTGACAATTAATTAACATTTACTGTTATATATATATATATATATATATATATATATATATTGTCACTTTTGTCACAAATTAAATAAAAAATGAGAAATAATAGAGTAAAATTTGTTTCCGATCGACATAATGTATATAGTTATGATGAATTAGTTTCTCTTCAAATATACAAACACGTAACCAAAGATAATGTGACAGAATAACCGTTAACTCTCTATTTTTTCAAGCAAATAAACAATTATTATCGCCAAATTATCAAACTCTTGACTTATTAAAGTACAATATTATAAAAAATTAAAAACATATATAACTATATATACAAATACGAATAAAAAGCAAAGCACACATCTCAATTCCCAAAACTCACCTGGCAGAATTTGGCGCCGTACCGTGGCGGTGGCGTGTCGCAGAAACGATGCCGGTTGCGCGTGCCACCGACGCAGGAGCTACTGCATGGTGTCCACTGGCTCCAGGGTCCCCAGCCGCCTGCATCGCCTTCTGCGCAGTCAAGAAGATCCGGAAAATCAGTTACGCCGCCAAGACAAATGGGGCAAATACGACGTTGCAGTCCCCGCGGGGGAGAAAGTCTGGCGTTTCAGAAGATGTCGCGAATGGCTTTTTTTTTGCTTTGGGGTGAGGGGAGTGTGAAGGGTGTAAAGGAAGTAAGTGGCGGTATGAGTGGTGGATTTGTAGTGTTGAATTGCTTGTGGTGTGTGGTTAATTTGGTTTGTTGGTTAGAATTTTGACTTTATAAGAGTGTTGAGGTATTTTTTTAATTGTAGTTTGCACTAAAAATATTTTGTTCTAGTCCAACGTTATATCTTTTTTTTAAGATAAGCTTATGATTGTTATGGGCGGGAAAGCTATTATGCCCTGTGTTGTAATAGTATATTTATCTTCTCGTGCTAGCATTAATTTTTTTATTAAAACTGGATAATTACTATCTGTTCTTTGTTTTTGTGCAAATCTGTATACTTTGTTACCAGTTGACATAAAAAAAGTTTATCAACACATTTTATTAATGTTTACAGTACTAAATAGTATAATTTCTTTAAAGTCTAGAAAACATAACAGAAATAGCATGTGCATAAATATGAAATTTTTGGATTCCACAAATAGTTATGTTATCAAATAGATTCCGAAATCTACTAATTTTTGAGGCTGAAAAACAACTGATATGTGACAATCAGAAAAAAGTTTGTTTTTGCCACTGAATGAATCAATTGTTGCAATTTAAAACAAATAGCACGTCATTGGAATCTGGTTTAATCATGTAAAAATTTAAAATAAAATAAAAGTTGGTTTCATAAAATTTCTTTACTTTATTTATACTCTTCTTCCGTATTTCCGTTAGTTACGGAACAACAATTGTGAAAAATTTAGAACCAAAACTAAATCCAAAATCTATATTTTGACGAGTTTTTAGTAAACTAGAGGAAAATCAATGTTTCTATGGTTGTTTTTTCACATTTTATTATTCTCATTATAGACGATCCACATACGATTGAAGAGTATAAATTGCATTGAGAGAGAAATATTAAACATACTGAAATAAAAATAATAGCTGCTTCAACAAATGTTACTACGAACAAATTGAATGAATTATTCAAATATATATTTACGAATAAATTTCAATCTGAATAATAATCTGTAGATAATTTTGTCCTTCATTTATAAACCGACTACATCAGAACAACTATGAAAAACAATATATCAAGAACAAATAATACCTTACAAGAGAGCCACTGAGAATGTACACTTGTAATACTTAATAAAAACAAATGTTGAATTTTGTTTCACGTATATTTAATAATCATGTTATAAGAGTCAATACGATTAAAGAAGAAACTCATAAATTTGGTAAAATTAAATCATATTTTGTTTCATTTCTACATCAAAGAATTAATAAAACTGAGTAAACCTTGATCCTCCGTGTCAGAAATCCTCATAATTAAATACCACAATAATGTTCAACACGCAATTTAAAAACTATCTTGATTAATAAAAAGCACTCTAAAGTTTTTATCCTCAAGACACTTCTAACCAAAGTGTCAAGAACAATATCTAGCCGTAAAACTTTTATTCCTTGAAGCTTTACGAGCATTTCGAAAGTCTCGAACTGTCGCCACTATTGCCGAGATTTAGAGACATCGCTTTATGTTTTATCCAGTAAAGTGAAATTTCCTCGTATTTTTCTAAACAAAGTCGCAGCGGCAAATGCAGGTGGGGAAAGAAATTTATTGATTATTCCAACTCTGTACTTGAATTTGTATATAGAATTGAACAAAAAATGGAGGAAGAAGACATCGTTATTTTTAAAAGTTCAAGAATTATAAATAGAAGTAAAAGAATCTACTATACATACGAAATAATTTGTTCGAAAATATTCTACTAAATAAAAATTTGTAAAAAATATTTTTGAAGCGTTTTTATTACTATATTGCGTTAGAAAAATTAAGCATTATTTCTTACTAACGATCATACGAGTATTCTGTAATGGAATAAGTGCACCGATACTAACCGAATCCCATTATATATTCAAAATCTCTAGTTTCCTATTTCTCGTAGTATATATTTAAAATTAAATTTTCATCGTATTATCCTAGAGTACTATTTCCATAATTGTTCTGTATTTAATAACACGGTTTTGTTCAAATCAATTTCCAATACAATAAATTATGCTCATTCCTTAAATTAGAAATTAAATTGAAAAAAGTAAATTGAAAATTGTGGAAATGAAATTTAAAGCGCTCATTTGGTTATACAATAAAAATTATCGCTCCGATAGAAATTATAATCCAAATGAATTTGGTAAATCGAGTATATACTGTCTAAATTAGTATTTTATTACCGATTAACGATCTTAACTTTATTTCTCCCTAAAAAGACACGAAAGATATTTATTTTCAGATTGATAACTTACTTATCAAGAAAATCAATATATCAAATAAAATGAAAATACCAAATATAACTACAAATTTATGTCATTGTTCATTTAACTAAACCAAATTAAAATTCGTTACGAAAAATAATAAATAAAAAAATCCAATTGTAATAATACCATTGCCCTACATATTTAACGTTCTTGTACACTTCTTACACTATCCATTCCTATCCAAGAGCTCAAAAAAAAAATGAAAGCGAATAATTGCTCAAGCGATTACACCGCAAAAAACAGCAAACGATCTCTCTCCTTATCCTCGATTCGCGAACCATTTAAATCGCCGTCTTGGCAAAGCCGGAGGCGGAAGTGCACCTCCCCTGAGGAGAAGAGAGAACGAGAGAGACTCAACTGTCCGGCCGGTAATCTTCCTCGCGATAAAATACCCCGAGGCTGTAGATCTGAAAGAAATCAAAGAGTCTCGCGAGTTTCTTTTTTCTTTGCTTCTCTCACTTCATTCGCTCGGCGAGAGACAAAATCGATAGAGCCAAGGCGTATACGAGCGCTACAGGCGACGAGAGGTTCGAGATCGGATTTGCGCTGAGTGCACGCGTAAATAGAAATTTTCACTACGAAGGAAAATAGATTTGGTTTTAACGAAGGAACATACTTGTGGTTCCGAATTATGGTGGTTTATAAGCGCGAGTAAGAGGGTGAAAATTTCTTGAGAGGAAGAGGCGTTCGTTCTTTAGTTTCGACGGCGTTATAGCCCCGTGAGCAGTTTGTAACTTTATAGTGACGTAAGTATAGAGGATGCAAAGAATATTGCATATAACTAATAATGTCTAAAATCTACAAACATTCGATCAAAATGAAAATAATTGTATTAATACCGCTGAATTCTACCATCTCTCGAATGATGAAATCTTGAAGAAAAAAAAAACTTCGCCAATAGTCGTAGCATGCTTAAAATAACGAAGAAGTCAAATAAAACTACAAGTTTTCTTTTTAATTTGATAAATATATATATAAGATATTTTCGCAACTATTACTGGCTTTTGTTAAAATATAATATATCCCATTACATTTTGCAGAACCACCAAATAAAAATTCACCATCATTAATAAAAAATTCTTAACAAAACCGCATCGTCACTCAAAAACAACACGACTTCCACAGTCCTCCGCAACAACCAAGCATATAAACCTTGAGCACATTTCATGCGTTACCCCCTTTTATATACAATCCAGCAGCGTGTTACGTTACCCAAACATACGTACACGTCACAAGCGAGATAATTAATACCCGCGTTTCTCATTTGTTTTCCCCTCGCGCATCTTCTTTTACATCTCGCCCCTACCCCCGTCGACTGCCTCACCCGCGGCGAATAAAGCGGCGTGAGATACACGGCCAAGCGAATAAAAGAAAAGGACAGGGGGAGTGGGTAGAGAGAAAGAGAGAGAGAGAGAGAGAGAGAGAGAGAGAGAGAGATAAAGCGGCGTTTACGGCTCCGGTGTGAAACGCGAGGAAGAATGAAGTACACCGACGCCGCCGTCGTGTCGTTCTATTTTTTCCGAGTTCTCCTTTTCTTCCTTTCTTCTACGTTCCAGGAGAAAGAGAGGGTGAAGCAGGTCCGATAATAGGCTCCGATAGCGCGATGAGCTACGATTTTCCGGATTTATGGACGTACATGGGTGTACGCGCGTATTGCTGATTGGGACTGGACGTATTCTTTTCTTTTACGAACAGTGTTGATTATATGCGACTTTTGCAGTTAATATATTTGACTTTTCTGTGTGAAAATAAATACATATTATTTTATGTTTTTTTTATAGCATGAAAACAGGTCTAATAATGTAAGATGCATGATTCGATCTATCAGAAAAAATTGGCTTCGTACATACATTCCACACTTTTAAATTCGGCTAACCCGCGTGATTGCCCGAAAATCGCGATTTCTTGCAGATTTTAAAGAATCCGAGAATGGATCTCGTCAGTTGCTACGTAAAGCTTCTCAATTCTGAATTTCCCTAGAAACAATGTGCTATGGGTCTTCTGGGAAATGAAGTTTTCGAGGAATAGGATCGTAGTTAAATCTAATAATATAATGAAAAGAAAAAATGAACTTAGCGAAGCAAGTTTTAAGGTCTAGATAATAGCAATAATCTCATCATATTCTAAAATGTATTTAAGTAATAAAGCAAAACTTTTGAAAGAAGTTGAAAAATTTAAAAAAGTTTGGTGTCTGTATTGCATGAAAGTCAAATAAAAATTACATACATTTTTTATTTTCCTAATTTAATTTATTTCGAACTTTATAATATCACAATACGGAGAAAGTTGTTTGATGAAAGAATACAATAATTTTTTGAGAAAATCTGTCAAAGGTTTAGAATAAGTACAGAAACACTAAATAATTTAAGATTTGAGCAAAGGACACCTGTATACCATCGATTATATCAAGTATATTAATTTTGTACCATATTTTGTTTTACCACATAATATACCTTATTATATATTATTGCGTTGGAACAAATTCGTGTCTTAGCCGTGATTCCACGACAGTAACCCGGTGAACAGCTTTATGCCTCCTTCGCGAAATAAAATCCACACCAATCCTGTGATCTAAGTGTAGAGCATTTCTCGATAAATCCAGAAACACTTTAAAGTTTTAAAGCAAGGAAAAGATGAACCAATATTAATATACCTTTTTATTATAAAAATGGTGGTATGGAATGTCAGTTTAATTTATTTGTTTAGATATTAAATATTATACTATGTATAGGATGTCAAAAAATTCAAGCTACGTGAATATTGATATAATTAATAAATAAGTTACTGTACAAAAGGGACCGTCAAATGAGTACAAAACTATTTATTTCAAGCCCATTAAAACTAGTTTAGCAAAATACGATGCCGCTTAAAACTTTTATAAAATAGCGTGGTTGTATAAATGGCCTAAGAGAAAATCTCACATCGTTTGAACAGTTCTCAAATTATAATATGATATTTGCTCTTTGTTTTTCGTACACAGAGCGAATAGCGTTTATAACTTTCTACTTTAATTTAACATTACGAACACAGGGATGTGCGTAAAAAATCCATGTAAAGCACTTTATTTCATTCCACTTTCAGATTCTGCTCCGGCATTTATCATTTTTATGTAGAAAAGAGAGGCGGATTTCAATTCCTCTCCCCGGCTCTTCGTTTTATTAAAAAAGATAAAAAAAAACGATAAAAGAAGAGAAATATTGTTTTCCACCCTTCGCCAGTGCTATACAGATGATCTTTTGTATGTAAAGAGTGAAATAGCCATTACAGAATTAAATGTAAATGAGGGGTTGCGTAAAAAAAGTCAACGAAAGTTCACTTCTGAGATCCTAAATTAACTGAAAGCAACATGTGTGATGCTAAACGTTAACTATAATACATTGTAAAATAGTAAAATACACTATGTATTTTGGGTTCAACTTCTTTTTATAATACTGTCAGTACCATGAGCTGTCTATTAAAAACAGAGTAACACGCTCAAATAAGTACATATTTTTAATAATGAGTAGTAATATTTATATAAAATCTAAAGCAAACAGTGCCATTTTTAAAGACATATGCTTACAGTTAAAAACTCTGAATATTCTTCTGCTCCAAGTATAAGCAGAAAAATGAAAAGTTAAAGTACGCCTAACTTAACACACTAAAGTAATTTTTCGTTCCATGATTTGTTTATATAAGTAATATAATTTAGTGAAATGGTGGTATCTAGTGGATATCAGTGAACTACTATATTAATAAACGTCGTAACCTTGTAAAATATTGCTAAGTAAGTATTATGAATAAGTGGCATGATACTGTAAGAAGAATACATATAACAAGAAAACCATGTCAATCGTTTCATTAAAAATAATGTTTTATTAAATTTATTGTATTTTGGCACTCTATATAAGTAAACGCTGAGCGAAAAGACTCTGTGTTCTTTGGCCGTGAGCATGGAAATGTATATCATTTTCCAGAACCACAGCTCTATATTCAAATTAGTTGAAAGAAGAGAGATCACGTCACGATAAGCATAAAGATGGACTCGTGGACGTTTTGGCCATGCGAACACAGATTTCAAAATAATTGAAGGTATGTTGTCTCTTGGTTACGCGATAATAACTATTTCTTTTTTTAGACGCTTTCCAAAAGCTGAAACGAGTGGACGTATAAAATCTTTGAAAATAAAAGTCTTTCTTTTCAAATATTGGATTTTAAATTTATTTAAATAATTGCATTTTCAAAACAAAAGGTATTCTGTAGTTTATAAGCAACTTTATCGATAGTTATATTTTTTCTTAATTTATAGTAAAAATATATAATACTTTACAAGCATACATCGTATATTAAAATAATGGTTCCGTTAATTATAAAATTATAGTAAATATGTTTACTTCATTAGAATGCTTCATTTAAACTGTTTAATATTATAAAATCAATATTTTGGGGTTCCTCTAGGAAACACTAAACAGAGAGGTTCTATGTTTGCGTCACGATAAGCGTAGAGGTGAATTTCAGGACGTTTTGAACGCGCAAGAGAAATTCTGAAATAATTGAATAAACCGTTTACTAGTTACACGATGACAACCAAATATGTATTTGTATTGTTCTGGTTTCGGAGAGAACAAAGGCATTTTGGTTATATCACATTAGTTTAAAAGTTCTTTACCGAACTATTATTTAATCAAACAATAATCTTCTGCGGAAAAAGATTTAGCTACAAAAATAAGAAAAGTACTTATTCTGAATAAATTATTTATTATTACTCAGGAAGATTAGAACGCAAATCTACCCACTCCTTTTATACATAATATACATCATCGCGAGGTTGTTAGACGCTATATATGTATATAACCGTGAAATCTGCTTAAACTATATACGAAGATAGACGTCTATATATATATATATATACACGCATGTACAGGAGGAAGGAGTTTCCTCGCGGAACACCTCGAAATGAAACTTCTCTTTGCCCTCGTCTCGGTTCGCCTCGCGGTCTTTTGTTTTTGTTTGATTAATTATAATTGCTTTAGTTTACTCTAGATATAGGCCGAGACGTCGGTCTATTCCTCATCGCGAGAAATCGAACTTCCTTTCTACCACTTGCTAAATATTATTCCGGACGCGGTTTCATTGTAATCGAAGTTGTCGTCGCCGGTTCAAGAACTTTTGTTAGACCAGTGATTATTATTATAAGTTTTATTTTTAATCGTAGTTTTTTAAAATGAATGTCCGAATATAATAACTAGGAATTTATATGAATGGCTGAATACATCTTAAATCAGGTGGTCCGCATATTATTTTGGAATTAAAGTATTTATGTTGTTCTCTTAAAATTATTTGTTACGTATTTTATTTTTTTTTTTGTTGCATCAAAATTGCATGCACTCAACAATGCCGAAAAATTCCAAAAAAATCGTTACTTACAGAAAAAAATTCTTGTTAGAAAAAATTTTTTGTAATAACATTTTCAAACTGCTACTGTTTCACCAGTTTTTTAAGCTTTTAAACTTGTAACACATAGTTTTACTCAGTTTTGAGCCCTATTTCACGCCCTTTTTTTTGTGATAATAAAAGAACGTAAACACCTATCTAGACGTATATATGTATGATTTACGGATTTTTCACTGAAAAAGCAATCACTAACGAGATAAAACGCAAACAAATTTTTTACGCTTAACACTTACATGTGACTTGATATAACAGTCAATATAAAGGTATTTATGTCTGTACGTACATAAGTAATACACATATATACACGCCTACTTTTATGAATTTATGTACTTATATATTTACCCGCTAGATGGCTATCGTTTCACTTAACATGTAGTATGAAAAGTTCGGTTTTTGTTACATAGTACACCTCTATAATATTATTTAAAACTATCATCTTTTTAAAAATCATTATATATTTGCACCTTACTACCACAAAGTCTAAATATTTCTCAACGGAGAGAATCCAATGTTCAGATGCTTTACAAAATCACAAAAAAATCTGTTACACTGTTACAAATATAGTTCAGTATACATTTCAAACAACTTGAGGATCTTGCTCATCCATTGAAGCATCTCTATTCTATATTACGTAAAAAAGAAGAAAAAAATATATACTTTCAACATTGTCTAATGCCCTAGATGTGAAATTGAACAATATTCATAACGTTTCTATCAAAGCAAACGAATCAACTGTATGCCGTTGTACAGAATGGGTACAAAATATATATTTAGTTCTGCAACAGTGTTCTACGGTATCAGAAAAAATAATTCTAACTTTGCTATCCTCATCCGTAACAAAAAATGAAACTTCATTCTTGTTTTCGAACATAACAATATACGTGATAGAAAAAGCAAAAAGTTTTGTACAATAAAACGGAGTTTATTCGGAATCAGACGCATATACAGGCCATCCAATTAATGAAACACCAACATAATTGTTATGGAATATTATATAAATGGTTATTTTAACTGTTCAAGGCAGAGTCCTAATATGAGTGACGTTATTATCGTTACAATAAATAATAAAAAAGAAAAGGAAATTGAACGTTATCTTACTCGAAGCTTAAAAGCACCATATAAAGAATTTAAAAATGATTATCTAAAATTGAGATTTGGTAAATCGACAAAAAAAAAATACGTGTCAAATTATTTTGGAGAAGACCATAAACACTTT
The DNA here is from genome assembly GCA_036873485.1 of Torymus texanus. NCBI lineage: Eukaryota > Metazoa > Arthropoda > Insecta > Hymenoptera > Torymidae > Torymus > Torymus texanus. Next base: position 11,460 of record JAYJLV010058351.1, read on the forward strand.
AATTCCAAAATTATCCATGACATAGACATACGCGGCCCACCTTATTTGAGATGGATTCGGCCAAATATGCAATTATTATTCAATGTATATGATAAATGAGTATCATATCCGAACACGTATATAGAAAGCAATTTGTCATGAGTGAGTGTACTAAGTAATGAATACGATAAAAATAAAATGTCCTACAATAGGAAGATATTATTTCGTCTTACTTCCTTTACCTCAAATCTTCCAACTCATTGTAATCTATAATATTCTTACAACTGAACCATTTTAGTAATGTTCATGTTCAAATAATCATTTTTTCGAAAATATAACTTTTCAAGATAAATTTAATAATGAATATCATTATATTCTACCTACTTTAACGTCATGCATAATATGAATATGAAAATCACACAAATTTGTTTTTCTTTCAAAATTTGTCTTTTCCTAACTACCGTATAATCAAAATATTAACGAAGCAAGTATATATTCTTTTATCGATCCATCTATCATTGACAGAATAATTTCTTACTTTACCGCAACCTCGTCGCAATTCGAAAATTTCAGCTCCGTTAGATAAAGTAATATTCAAACGAGCGCGAGGGAAATTTGTAAACTCGAAACTTTCGCAGAGCCAGCCGCAATTAATCAGCGCCCAGTAGGACGAGACACACCGACCGAGCGGAGAAGCGCATGTGACTCGGTAACGAGTGTATATACGCACGGCAAAGGTAGACTCTCTCTCTATCTCAGTACACATCATCCTGTCCCCCTTGTAGCAAATGAGATGAAAATGAGAAAAGGGCATAGGGAGCGAGAGGCGCGAAAGTTTGCTGCACGCGCGCTCCTGGCGACGGATAGTTTAGTCAACGAGCGTAACGAGGTTAAGCGCTCCCGCGCCGGAAACTGGCGGCGATCGGCCAGGAAATTGGATTCGAAGGGAAACAGCTAATGCGGTTTGCCCACCGTCGCCGTCGTCGTAGCTGAATTTGCGCGCGCGCGTCGCCGCCGACGCGGCCAGGGCTAAAGGAATTACCTGGGACCCCCGTGGGCATTTACATGCAAATTACGCGCGCGGGCGCGCGGCTTTTGTCGGGCTCGATTTGTTTTACGGTCGATCGACGCTCTGTTTCTCGGTTTCTCGTGGTAAGAAGCGAAACTGGAGGGGATAGTTTCTTGCTATTCGATTCTTATGCTAATGCGGATGAGAGAAAGAGAAAGAGCTTCTGTACTCGTATACGCCTCCCTCTGAACCAGCGGTGAAATGTCGATAAGTGCTTCTGGCGGACTTTCAATTCCGCGTGCTGCGGGTGTATATACGTTATGTACGGCATGATATTTGTCACTGGCGATTTGGATTTCTGTAAGTGTAAATTATCCTATGGTTGTACATCGTATGCTTGAGACTATATTGCTCTTCGGGTTCGGAAATTAAGGAGAAAATTGACAGTGTCTGTAATGTAATATGACAAAAATTGACAGGAATACTTTTCAGTTAACTTTATCAAAGTTGACCGTTGCGAAGTGAAAGTTTTCAAAACCAATAACCAATATTGGTTTGTTTATTTTGATATTTTAGTCACATTGTTAGGATAAGAATTACCTAAGATTCTATAGGAAATAATGAAGCAACCATAACAACTCGTCTTAATAAGAGACAGTTGACTTATGATAGAAGGATACACTCACTGAAAGTAGTTTTGTATTAGATTTGTCGTTTAGACTCTCTAGTGAGTTCAAGTCATTTCTGTTTAAGATTGAAATGTAGGCTATTTATTATCCTGTGGTTGTACGTCGTATGCTTGAGGCTATTGCCCTTCGCGTTCGGAACTTAAGGAGAAATTTGACAGTCTCTGTAATGAAAAATCACAAAAATTGACAGAAATGCTCTTCAGTTAACTTTATCAAAGCTGACAGTTGGGCAGTGAAAGTTTTCAAAACCAATAACCAATGTTAGTTTGTTTATTTTGATATTTTAGTCACATTGTTAGGATAAGAATTACCTAAGATTCTATAGGAAATAATGAAGCAACCATAACAACTCGTCTTAATAAGAGACAGTTGACTTATGATAGAAGGATACACTCACTGAAAGTAGTTTTGTATTAGATTTGTCGTTTAGACTCTCTAGTGAGATCAAGTCACTTCTGATTAAGATTGAAATGTAGGCTACTTATTATCCTGTGGTTGTACATCGTATGCTTGAGGCTATTGCCCTTCGCGTTCGGAACTTAAGGAGAAAATTGACAGTTTCTGTAATGAAAAATCACAAAAATTGACAAAAATGCTCTTCAGTTAACTTTATCAAAGCTGACCGTTGGGCAGTGAAAGTTTTCAAAACCAATAACCAATGTTGGTTTGTTTATTTTGATATTTTAGTCACATTGTTAGGATAAAAATTGCCTAAGATTCTATATAGGAAATAATGCAGCAACCATAACAACTCGTCTTAATAAGAGACAGTTGACTTATGATAGAAGGATACACTCAATGAAAGTAGTTTTGTATTAGATTTGTCGATTAGACTCTCTAGTAAGATCAAGTCACTTCTGATTAAGATTGAAATGTAGGCTACTTAAAAGCTACTACGCTAGTGCTACCAGTTGACATCAGATATTAAATAAGTACTAAAATGTAGACTGTCTCTATTCTAATACACTAGAAAGATGATGGATGAAACTTGCTCAAGCCGAAAACAAGTGGAAGCCCATTATCGATCGGATTCACAAAAACTGAAAAATACCTCAAAAGTGCAAAGGGTAAAGCTATACAACTCAAAGATGAAAAACGATATACGTGTGTCATGTTTTAATTGTTAAAAGAAAAATACTTCAACGGTGAATTAGAGAGTCCCTCATATCGAAGCTCTATCACTCCAACGTAACTTTACCAAATGTTCAAATGTTAAGGATAACTGAGACCAGAAGATTAGGAAAAAAGATGCTAAAACTCTTTAAAAAGTGTGATATTTAAATTTATATTGCCGTTTGTAGAATTTATTTCAAAAAGAATGAAAGAATAAGATGGACAAAGGAAGTATTTACAAAAATCGAAGTTGCTAAATTGAAATAATTAGATGTGAAATAAATATTGAGATATTTTTCTGATATTTTATATTTTACAAGTCGCACATTATAAGTAACGTAAATGAACGAATTTTATAAATAAATTTAAAAAATGAGACGTTTAAGTTTAACTTAACTTTCCAACGAACACTCATTGCACACACTGTTATTAAGTAAAGTGTCTTAGGTCCCTAATCGATGAGCAAAGTTAACTGTGCGGTTTCCGTGTATTAAACTTAGGGAACCACACCCCACAACCTATTGACTGAGGCTACTATGTTTGATGCAATTTGTAAGATGATACGTCAGATTTTGGAAGTCACTTACTACGATGAATACAATGCGCTATCCGATATTCATTAGACTTATAATTAATAATTTGTTTCACGAAATTGACATTTATTTAATCAATTACTATTAGATATTCTATGTACACATAAATGAGTTTTTGCAGGTGAAATATAAGTAATTTATGAAATTCACGTCAAGTGTTTTGAGCTGCAATACAGCGTAAAATTATATTACTGTTAAAAACACTAAGAATTGCAAATCAAATCTAAATAAAATTTGAGGGCAACGATTTCTATAATTTTTATCACAAACTTTCTAACAGTGGAATGAATTTTTCAATATTTTCAAAGTAAATAAACATTGAGGGTTCTTTGTCACTTCTTGGAATTTTGGCGTGACCTAGAACCACCATATGGGTCTTGAGGCCAAGAATTGCACAGTCCTAGTTAACCCAAGTGCTTCAGAATCCCCACAGGGTTTCTAGATCACCTAGAGTTGTACGAGGCTATAGTTAATCCAAATAGGCCAGACTTAACCATCGCTTTCACGTACCGCGGCTCTGGAAACGTCTGGACTGTTATGGAGAGTTGCTGCTGTCATATGCTTTGGTCTTTACTTTGGAGTCTAGTCCCCTTTAAAAGTATTGGCGGTAACTGTTCAAGAGTGAATGTAATTCTCGTTTCATCACCGTGAGGAAACACGTAAAGCATTAGATTTGTTTTGAAGTTTTTTAAAAGTATTTAAAAGATAGCTGAGCAAAATGAGTAATACATTTCTTTTTAAATAATAGCGTATTAATTCTATACTAAACCCTGTGGGGGTTCTGGAGCACTTGGGTTTACTAGCCTTGTGTAATTCTAGGCCCAAAAACTCCCACGGAAATTCTGGGTCACGCCAAAATGCCAGGAAATGACCCAGAACCCTCCACTGTTTACCTACTTCTGTGTATAAGGATAGTGATAAAATTGGTATTTTTATCTTATACAGTTTTAAATATTGAACATTTAATACTGCTTTTTACCACGTAAAATATTTTCCTTCATTACAAATCTTTCTCATTAAGAAAAAATGAAAGACGAATTGAATATGATTTATAAAAAGAATAAATCTTACTACTTAAAAAAATAAACTTATTGCAAGCAAAATCTGTTTGAAAAATCCCTGAAATTCTTGATAATTCTGTTCTTGACGACACAACTTTAAGAATGAGAAAAGATTATAGGATTTAACGACGGCGATAGAAACAAATTCTTCCATCTCCGGCAGCAATACACTATACTTCCCTCGCGACAAAGACACATTTCTCGAAGCGAAATTATTCCATTAAAAGGGAATTTTGCGTCGCCGTCGTCGTCGTAGTCGTGCCTCCTTATAAAGCGAACGTCACTTTCCGTTATAATTCGCCAACGAGGACAGAGTGAGAGTGAGAGAGGTAGGAAGGTAGGGAAAAAAGCCGAGGTAAAAGTGCGCGTCGTCGATCTTTCTCATATCTTTCCTCTTTATAAAAGGGGTTAAATCTGGGTCGCGCAAGTGGGATTATTTACGCAAATTGCTTCTCGAAGCACGCGCACGCGCGAGCGAGCGCTGCGCTCTTTCGCTCGCCGTCCTCCATTATCAGCCGATGTACACGAGGATTGCGTCGCTAAGTGAATATTTTTCAAGCATAGAGTGTGTTTAGATGCGAAAATTGAAGTGGCTCCGTATTTTCGAATAGTGTTTTCCTTGTGAATAGATAGTATAAATTAAAAGAAAAAAAACATTTAGTTTCGTACTTGTATGTACATACACTTATGTTAATAATATTTACTAATTTAACTTTATAATGTACAAATTTGGTAGGATACCTTTGATACATGTATAATTTTAAATTAAAAATTTAATGATTTTAATTTAAAATCATCTTAAGCTCTCGCATGAAAGTATTTAAGAAATTATTCGACATCAAAATTTTCAGTGAATGTGAGAATATTATAAAAGAGATATTCTGTAAAAATTATTTTAACTACAATGAAAATGAATATGTCCACATAATATCAAAAAATTCTATATATGACAGATTAGAAAATAAGCCTTAATAGTTTATATAAGTATAAATCTTGAAAACATTAAAAGTATTCGACTATGTGACAGGCTATAAAACAAGCTTTAACAGTCGATAAGTATCAATTTCAAAAAACTTAAATCAAATTTAAACTACTGGACGAGTAACAATGCTGAGTTTCTTATGTAACTGAAAGATCGTATTTTCTCTGTAAGATTTGAAATCACCTACTTCGCGCTTCCTAGCGGCGAAGAACTAAACTGTATGATGTTAGTAAATACGTAGTCGAGATAGCGCTCATGTGTGTTTATTTACAAGCAGGTCAATAGTGTTACGTATAACTATAGGTTCAACTTCGGCTTTAGATTATCTTTACTTGCGTTTTTGGTATTGTACGATTTATGAGAAATTGACTTTTAAATTAATAAAATCATTTTGCATCAGAAATACAATAAAGTACAGTCGATATACAGCAATAAAATCAATCATATTTTCAGAAAAAAATAATAAAACATATAGAGCATATTACTTCTTGTTATTTTCTGATCATTATTATTGTTATGCGAATACGTAACGGTCGCCCCGCTTTAACATATATATGTTGATATTTATCGATGTACATAATGATTCTTAAAAATACTAAGTGCTTCTCTTTTTATTCTTTTAATATAGACACATATAGGCGACTATTTAAAACCTTTTTATTAAATTATATAATATGTTTATCATTATATAAAATTAATGATAATATTTCACCGCTTCTCCTTATTCATTATCATGTACATTGTTTCCTCTTACACGTATAAGGTGTCAACTATAAATAACTTTACTATGACATATTGTTTCTCTTGTATTCAATTTAAAATATGGATTTCGCATGATAGAAATAATGAAATATTTAATCATTAAGATATTTTTTAATAATGTTATGAAAATATGTCAATATGATCAAAATATAAAGTATTTAAGATATTTTTTAATAAAGTTATGAAAATGTGTCAATATTATCAAAATATAAAGTATTTTTTTAACAAAATACTTTTTTGAATTACCAGCTAAAAATATTAGTTTTGTAATTATTAATTTACGATTCTAATTGAAAATACTACGTTCTTTTCCATTTATGTTACTAAACTATTGCACTAATATTGTTTTGATATGAAAAAATTAAGTTTCAATCCGATAATCTCACAAAATTACGTCTTAATAATGTTTAA
>JAYJLV010058372.1:0-18053 GCA_036873485.1 Torymus texanus
GAAATGTGAAACTTTTTGTATAGCACATTAAATACGAAAAAGGTTATAAATTCTAAGTAGAATACCCCAGAATTTTTTTAAATTGAGGTATGCTCAAAACAGACCATAAATGTGTTCTTTTAATTTTTTAAAAAATAAAAAAAGCTAATTTTTTAAAGAATAAAAAAAAGCAAAAAACACATTTTTGGTCTTCTTTGGGCATACCTCAATTTGCAAAAATTCTAGGAAATTCTACTTAGAATTTATAAACTTTTTCTTATTTAATGTGCTATACAAAAAGTTTCACATTTCTGAGTTAAAAGATCATGAAAATTCAAAAACACATTTTTTGCCTTTTTTTTATTCTTTAAAAGTCCATAGCTGTTTTCTGTGTCCTTAAACCATCAAAAACAAATTGTTTTCTTAAAGATAATAAATTAAATATACTTTTTGGAATTTATTACAAAAAATTGGTTATGTAGAGTACGCCTTTTACATAAATTGAAGGATTGCTTTTCCCCGATGAAAGACAAAAATTTGTTTGATCAAATTAAAAAAATTGTATGTAATTCTACTCACAATTTATAAACTTTTTTCCGTTTAATGTGCTATACAAAAAGTATCACATTTCTTAGTTAAAAAATCATGAAAAATGAACGTTTATGAAAAAGTTCATTATTTTTAAAATTTCAATTAATTTTCAGTTTTGAACGATTGAATATTTTGCTCTAAAATTTTAGGGATATGTTCTGGGGCTAATTTGGAATATGTAAAAAAATTTTGAGCTATTTTGAAATTTTCACAGTTGACGTGAAATGGCTCATATACATATCCTAACAATTAATGGATGGAAATAAAGAGATTGTAGTATATGTTAATATAGATATATTTAAATCTTACATTTTTTACAACTACACTAATTTAAGCACAAATCCAAAATCAATGTTTTTCAAATACATTCAAAAACATTTTATAACTTTCAGAAATTGCTAAATGATGAAATGAAAACATTAATTTAATAATATATAAATTTTAGCGTCCATAATATTAAAAATAATTATAATTGCAAATATTCTTATCATCTATGACCTTTATTTATCTAAACATTCATTTAGCTGTCATAAAGTAATATCTGCGCATTTAATCGATGAAAATTAATTAATTTCCACTATAATGAAACAGCACACCTCAGTAAATAACGCACGTGTGCATTGTGGATAATTTTCATCCACCATCAAATCATAATGAAATCCTGTATGTAGAAAATTAAGAATCAACCTAAAACACGATATATTACAATTTGCTAAATATTACAGGACGTGGAGGTGCTGGCACAACGTTTGCCGAATCTACGCGTACTCCACAAAGTTCCGGACGACGACTTCAACCACATCGGGTTTGTGTACGCGCGTGAGGCTGCTGAGCTCATCTACACGCCACTCCTACGCTACCTGAAGAACACCACCATCACGTAACACAGCCAGCAAGAGAGCAAAATGAAGGAAGGAAAGAAGAAAGAGAATAATCGACTCCTCGCTCCCGCACCCCGTGCGTCATTTGCATCGCGATATCACATGCTCTCTATATCACACATATATATACCTAGTCATTTATAAATATTTAATCGCTATGGTGTGTAAATATTCGATGAGCCGATTGTATGCGCCGACATATATTATAGTTTGTACATGTTGTCCTTGTTGTCTGCAGTAGTTTTGTATAAAGTAGTGCGTTTGATTAAACTTCGTTTTTTTTATTTACCCTGACGATATGAAAGAGAGCAGAAAGAGTAAAAGAATGGGTTTTGATTGCACGCGCGCGGTGCGGTTATATACGTGTGCATATATATATATATACGCACGGGAACAGATGAACAGCCTTCCCACGACCACTTTGAATACGATCATTTGAGGGAAAAAAGTGTCTGCGAATTACGGGTTTAATGCTATATGTGGATGAGTGTACTAAATGGCATTGGTTATTATTTTTTATTTTTGCACCAATGTGTATTTATTAGGAAAATGGGTTTTGAAACACTTTGGTAAATACTTGAAAAGCATCGCTATAAAAAACCATAGTGGCTTTACCACCTACGTTTTCGTAATCTAATGCATGAGAAAATAATATTTCTCTATATTCGGTATCGTTTCGTCTGTGTGGCGGTATTACCATATAAAAACGAATATAAGTTTAGTGATAAAAATAGACATATATATACAATTCACCACTGTCTTTTTCATAATAAGTGATAGAAATTTAAAGGATTTATGAATTCGAATAATCTTTTATGTAACGGAGACTGGTCATCTTTTGATATTATGAACAAAAATTAAAAAATGATCCTTCAATAGAACTAAATGAAGAGTTAGATGAGTTTTTTCGATAATAATTCCATTAAAAGCTACTAGAAAAAATGTAAAGTCGGATTTCCGCTGTTCTCAAAATAACGCTCATAAACATTTAATATTTATTTATTTGGCTCTAACTTTCGAGAATGTATTTTTAATGTAACGATTTTGAAGTATGTTGATAAGAACAGTAATATACGTCTAACCGCGGTGGAGTGATAGGACCATTTACCACTGGTGACAGGAAACGCTGGGTGGTTACTATACTAGACGATTCTCTTCTCTTCTACACTGAAAAATGTTTTGTGGAGCTGCTCGCCCAAATGCTACCCGTTCTCTCAGTTTTAGCGACTGAGTGTCCAAGTGTTACACTCCGGCTTACCTACGAGTATTGGCGGCGACTCTCCTTGCCAGTTGAGCAGCCGCAACACAAGCCATAGACGGTTACCGTCTTCCGTAACTTATAAAACTAATAAGAAGTCTTTAAATATATACAAAAATAAAGGAGAATTGCACATTTAAAAAAGTTGTTGTTATTCGGCACTCTCGACCGAGGAGCTACTCGTAGTGGAAATCAGTTAAGCAGGACGAGGTGAAATCGATTTCGTATATATATATATATATATATATGAAATGATTTAAATCATTAAATCTCGCTAATAACATATTATGTACAAAAAATAAAACTTTCTTTACTGACATTAGTGACCTGAGAATCAGAAATTTATTCCACAAACGATAGTTTGGATGTTGTCATTTTGATATAGATTACCTTTTTTATGATGACGGGTTAAAAATCAGTTTTTTGATTGGTCCAATGCGTTTTTGTTTTATTTCGAATTTTCGATTTAATCAAAATTGATTTTTGCTTTTTTTAATGACAGGATCGAGATATTTTAATCAGACTGATAGCAGTCGAAAGAGAATTAAAATACCTATATTTTCTAACAAAAAGAAAATTTCTAACTATCATGATTCTTTTGTTATTATTAAAAACGTATTTTTTTTTTTTTTTTTTCGAAAGATTATAACTCTCAAACTAAATGGTCAATTTTATTGAGAAAAATCATTATAATGTAGAATATAAATAGCTATAATCTGTAAAATTTTTAATTCACTCTGTTGGTTAGTTCTTGGTCGAGTTCTTTGAGCAAAATTATTTTCCCATAAATTTGAGAGATATTTGAGGTTAAAATTATTTTAACCTTTTTTTTAAATCGTAATTTCTCGTGAACGGCTCTATGTGTCTGAATCGAATGAATAGCATTCGAAAGAGAATTAAATTATTTATATTTTTTTTTTTTAATAGTTACTAGTTATCACGGTTCTTTTGTTATTAACAAAAACGTAAAAATTGAAAAATGAAAAAAATGAGTTTTGTATGTTCCTTCTAGAGGTATATTATAGATATAGCTCTCGGCCGTTTTTTTTCGACAAAATCAATATTCCATAAATTTCATAGATATTTCAGGTCAAAATTTTTTTAGCTCCTTTTTCCAATCGTAATTTTTCGAGAACGGCTCTATGTATCTGAATCGAATACGTAGCATTCGGAATAGTATTATAATTACATGTATTCTCTAAAAAAAAATTTCTAGGAATTTGTATTATTAAAAAATTACTGTAATTGTGAACTGACTTTTCTCGTCATTGCTGCTTGTATGATCGTTTTCCCCACAGTCTTACAGCGAATTTCCAATCATTATAAAAGCGAGATTTCCATCATCATAATTAATTAAAGGAATCGACAAATTAAGTTTGAGGAGGCCACGGGCAAATGAATTGGCAGCGGTTTTTTGGAAACATAATCAAATCATGCAGTAATCAAATTAGTGAAACTTTTTTATTTTAATTAGTGGATATTTCTATATATTTCCACTAAGAATTACTGAATATTTAGTATTTTATTAGTGAATATTCATAATTTCACTTTAGAGAGTACAGTCCTCCTTCTCAATACCGCCGCGATCCTCTGTCTCCAATCCTATTATCAACAATGAAATCGGAGAGAGAAAACCGCGGTGGTATTGAGAAGGAGGACTGTAGTTTAGAATTAGAATTTACAAAAAGACCACAAGACCTTTGAGAGCCTGACTTTGGTAAAACTTTGGGGAATATCGGGGCCTGACGTCTAATATCTTAAAAAATCGAGTCTCTCTACAGATTAAAATCATCCTAGAAATGCTATATTTACCATAATTTAAGTGTTAGTAATACTTTCTAAAGTTGAATTAGTAAAAATTGCTTACCCAACAAATTATTGGAAAAACTACTTATTTATTAGTATATATTATACACGATTTCATTAGTAGTTTTTTCCATTAAGTTTTTGAATTGATCTATTTTCACTAATTCAACTTTAGAGAGTAGAAAGCTGAGAATAAATCCTTCTATTTGAAATAAAGTTTATGAAGAAGGACTAGATTGTTTAAGATATTAGATTTCAGACCTTGTAACCCCAACTGAAAGCCCATTGGCAAAAATTATGGAATCTGATATTATTGTACTCCGGAATATCAAATAAAGGCTCTCGTTTTTTTGCAATTCATATTATATTTTTAATCTAAAAACATACGGAAACTCGCTTTATTACTTTACTCTTCGTATTTGATATTTGAATAAGACACTTCGTAATTCAAATTGAGTATTTAATCTAAGAAAAGCAAATATTGAAGCTGGTTTATATTACGGTAGTTATGTAAATTTGAATTAAACCGTTTTTAGAATAGATATCAAATTGCGAACCAAGTTGTGATTGAATTTAAACACACATTGAAAAAATTCTTAATAAAGATGCGTAAGATTGTATGTTCATATCGAATCGACTGCTGCGCTCATCAGTGAGAATACAGCCAATTCTATCTCAAATGAAGTACTTGTTGCCATCATTGTGCCCAGTTAGAATTTGAGAATAAATTACTCACTATACTGTTACTAATCAATTTTCCACATCTAATAAATCTACCTTCGTATTTTAACCGATGAAATTGCATTAAGAATAGCCCATACGTATAATAGCTACCGATTTTAAAATATTCTGATGAGACGCTATATCCAATAGTATGGTTTTTATGGTCCTATGCTTAGATTCATTGACGAAAATCCAATCGCTGGTCTATTTTTCTGAATGATTCTAGCATATTTCTTCTTATTAAACTATATAACTTACAACATGTGATATAAATCAAGAAAGAAACAGGCAATCTTGAGAAAAAATACACAATTGAATATTAGATGTAACATTTCAATTTATGTAGAGAAAATATTCTTATAAACGTAAGCAATGTCAAGACGGTGTGGTCAGCGACTCGCCGTCTCAACTTCGCACCGTATTTGACTTGCTACCATTTTCGTCCCATTGATTCTTTCGCTTTGACATTTTTTATGACATTTTCTTGGCGGTCTTTCACAACTTATAAAACTAATAAGAAATCCTTAAGCATGTACAGAAGCGAATTAAAATTGTTCAAAATTGTAATTACCGAATCTTGAGATATTATTTTCAGCGAGAAAGGTTTTGTTATGAATTTTCGATTTTTCGAAATTCAACTATTAAGTATTAAAATTTAATAGTTAATGAAGATACCTGTCAAGTTTTAGCACTCTAGGACACGAGGATGATGAATAACAACTTGTACACAAGTTTCCAAATTCTTACTTCAAGGCATATCACATAATAATCTGTTTCTTTCCACGAAATGATTTACACATTTCATTACCTTAAATAACTTACTACTTCACTTATTTCTTCACTAACAAGGGAAGGCAGGGACATATCCGTCATCGATTTTCCTGAAACTTTACATACGTGTATAGTATCAAAAAATATTAGACACGTATTTTTTTATCGACCTATACGTTAATTTAGGGGGTAAAAACCGGGTTGCCAATTATACACAGAGTGGGAAATAAAAATGGAAAACCCTGATAATTTTCTGAGGGATGACAAATTTTGAAAACGTTAATAGTATTTCTTTTGTAATTTTGTCCGTTCTTTCAAATGGGCGAGTCAGTTTTTGGATCCAATGCCAAAAATAGGCCCATACCAGGCCCAACTTGAAAATTTCAAATGCAAACCTCTAGAGTTTCTTCATAGAGCAACCTTTGTAATGGTGAAAAAAATTTTCGAAACAAAAAATGTTCAAAAAGATGTTTCAAGGTGAAACTATAGTATGTCGATATTAGTTGATTTTGAGCAATTTTTTTCGTGGATGTATGTATTTGTATACGAAACTGATTTTTTTAATGCATGACGCCATTTTGTACTAAACCTATAGAAAAACTGCATGTATAAGACAAGGACAGACGACCACGTGACTAAAGAAATAATATACCTATATATATCGATTTTCTGAATGCCGCATTCAAAAAGTCAGTTGATTGCATTTATTACATGGGAGTAGATAGGAACTATAAGAAGTTGCGCATTCAAAAAGTCAGTTTTATATACTTGTATGCGTGTGTATATGTATACGTAAACTTTTTATATCTCGTAAACAAATCGACCGATTTTCGTTGGACAGAGCCTATTCTCTTCGTCTTGCGAAAAAAACTCGATGGCTTGCTGGATTTGAGTTTCTATTGATTGCTTCCTCAAAGAGCAAGCTTTGTAACGGTGAAAAATTGAGACAAAAATGCTTAAAATGATATTTTAAGGCGAAATATGTTGAAAATTTGCAATTATGAGAAATTTATTCAATCAAAGTTTATTTTGTTTGTCTCGCGGAAAAAATTCGGCACCATCATTGATTTAACAATTGATAGATTTTCTTTTTATTTTATAACCAAAAAGCGATTTCGAATTTTTCGTTCTTTTGATTTTTACATATGTAGGAGTCAAAATTATTTACTAATATAAATTTATTTTGAAAGGTCTTTAAATTACTTACATTTTCGTTTTTTTAATTTTTAGGTTATCATTCGTATTTCATTTGTTATTGAGAAAAATGTTTTTAAAATTCCTAACTTATTTTTAATTCAAAATTGGGTTAAATTTTAAAAATATTACCTTTATTTGTTTTTGAGAAAAAAATTATTTTCGAAAGAATAGCGTTTTCGTTGTCACGCGATATAGGAGTAAAAAGAATTATCTAATCGATTAGAAATTTGACACATATGTAGCTTTTTTTATATCTTCTATATTTTTTATATCTTTTATATCTTTTATATCGATTTCGGTGGTCAGAAAAATCTCACTGTTACGAACGAAGATAATGGAAGTTAAATATTGTTTTTAAATATTTTTGAATACCTGTTTCTTAAAGAATATTTTATCAATCGACTTGAAATTTAAACTGTTGATTAAACTCATTTCAAACAATGTTAGATTAAATTTTAAAGAGATTACCTTCATTTGTTTTGAGTAAAAATTTAGAAAAACTAGAAATTGCTTAGCGCGCGTGCCGCACGCGTTGATTTTCTTGTTGTGCAGCTCTTTGAAGTTGCTCCCTATTTCCACTGTACCTACCAATGAAATTCTTGGATAACGCTCTGAATTGGCCCTCTAATAGCTTCAATTCGATACTATCGCCATCTCCCTTTTATAGATGGATTTGCCGAAGACAAATATTGGAAAATCAAACGTCATCATATAATGATAGATATTTCAAGAGTATGATACTCAATTTTTTATAAATAAGAAAAAAATTTTTAAAAATAAGCTTGAATATGCGATGTATTTCTAAAAGAAATAATGAATATTATTTATTTAAATTTTACTATATGTGTAATTATTTTGTGCATTATTAATGTAAGTTATTAATTTATTATTAATAATTTTTATAATCATTATTAACGTAAAAAATTTATATATTAGCATAACAAATTAAGTTTGAGGAAGCTACGTGCCTTGACTTAGCAGCGGTTTTTCTATTTTATAACCAAAAAACGATATTGAAATTTTTTTTTTTTATTTCTTACAGTCACTATTACCTAATATAATTAATTTTCTTGAAAGGTAATCAAATTACCTACATTTTCTTTTATTAATATTTAAATTATCTTCACTTAGTCATTTGTTATTAAGGCAAAAAATTTTTATATTTCCTAAATTAATTTCTCAAAAAATATTTTATTTATCGACTTAAAATCTTTAAGCGCTTATTACAATCATTGAATATTAGATTTGGTAAAAATTTTAAGAGATTACGATAGTAGCAATGCTGCAATGATTAACCACTGTATATTTTTGACAACGTTATTCAGTTTTTTTTATCTATATAATAGGTACTAGCAGCGTCTATGAGCGCTGGGCACGCCTTATCATGGACCAATCAAATTTTACATGTTCATCTCTTTTTTTATATAGGATTATTTTATTTATAAGGAAAAATATAAATAAATGTTTTATGAAACACCGAGTTTAGTTTAAAATTTTACTTGTACCCCATAACATCGGTACGTATTTAATGCATTTACATATACAATTCAAGTGAATTCATATAAAAGATATATAAGTGCCGAGAGGGACACCGCTCGTTTAAAAATAAACAGCGACTAGTGTTACGAATGAACCTTCCTAAATAATTTAATAAAAAGTGACGGGACTCGGGCTTAAACGGAGTTCGTCGATTTGCAAGTCAGACACTCTAACCACACAGCGACGGCCGCTACCGTTTGGCTTTCTGCTATTTGGCGTCATGTTATAATCGGACGTCTTGCTTATTTCGTTATTTTATATTCGTGTGTATATTCACACTTAACACTTCCAGGACCCAGCAAATCGACGTCCTCGTCGATGAAATCTTCTTTAAAGGCTTCATATGCGCTGCTCGGACCTCGCGGAACTGCCACAAAACACAGTGAAATTAATTAATTTTATCTATGAGACTCTTTTCTTTATCTTTCGTGGGGTTCTAGACGGTGCAGTTTGCTACTGTCCCCTAACACTTAGCACCAATTTGTTACGAGTGAGGCCTCGTAAATAATTTAATAAAAGATGACGGAACTCGAGCTTGAACAGAGTTCGTCGACTTGCAAATCAGACACTCTGACCACTCAGCCACGACCACCACCGTTCGGCTTTCTGCTAATCGGCGACATATTGTAATCGGACGCCTTGCTTATTTCGTTCTTTCATATTTATCCACGCGTAACACTATAGTAGCGCTTGCACGATAAAATATTTGAGGTAATACAAAATTTTCACTTATCGCCGCCTTAAAACTGGTTAATATCATTTTTGTAAGTTCACCTTTCGGGATGCGCCCTATAGGAAGTTTCAAAAACAAAAATAAAACTAAAAAACCTTTCACTTACTTTTTTCAAAATTCAAATATGTTGATTCCTTCAAAAGTTATGAGAATTTACATTTGACCACCGAAAAGGCATGAAAATACATAAATTGCCAGAATCGACAACCCGACTTTGAGAGTTATTATTATGCCTTTTTGATGCAAAACTTTAAACTTTTATAAGTGTTGAAGAAATTGATATTTATTATTTTCAAAAAAGTAAATGAAACTTTTATATTTTTACTTTCAGTTACTTGTTTAAATTGTATGTAGAAAGTTCTTCTGCTAAAATGTTTTTTCCTATTTGCTTAAAAAATTGTAACCTTTAAAAAAGTGCGACACAATCGTTTTGTATTGCAAATAATTTTTCCTATATACTTTATAATATAAAAAATAAGAAAAAATGCATCCAGAAGGTGTGTCTTAAAAAATATTTTATACAAGTTTTGAAACCGCAGCAAGTATAACATTTTTCTGGCTTTCCTCCTGTATGTGTAAATCTATCAAAATCTACGACGATACCCGAAAAATGGATTTAAATTTTTTTTTCGAACACACCTATGACACTTGGTTTTTCTCGTTGTTTACAGCATATATAATAAGAAAAATCCGCAGTTGAGTAAAGTCCATCGACTGGTATACTTTTTCTGGAACATCTAATTCTATTTTTCTAAAATGATTAAAAATAGCACTAGTTTAGTTCTAAATCATTCTATGAAAAAAACACAATATAAAATATGGAAAAATGAAAACAAAACTAGACATCGAGAGCTTTCCAAATCTTTTTTCAGAATTAGAAAAATATTGATTCCTTTAAAAATGACATCAGTTCGAAGTCGAGCTTAAAATTTGCAAAAAATGGTGGCAAAGGATCAACAATTGAATTTTTACATGTTTACAGCATTGCTAACGTAGTTTTTGAAGGAATCAATATTTTTCTGAATCTGAAAAAATATTTGCAAAGCTCTCGTTCTCTAGTTTCATTTTCTTTTGTTCAAATTTCATGTTGCGTTGCTTTTGGTAGAATAATTTAAAACGAAACTAGATCTATTTTTAATCATTTAAAAAAAATCGAATTAGTTGCTCCAGAAAAAGTATACCATTACATGGACTTTGTTCAACTGCAAATTTCTCTTATACTCGAAAAAAAAAAAAAAATTTCAAATCCATATTTCGTGTTTCATCGCAGATTTCAGTGGATTTGTCCATATACATCCAGCTCGCGACCAGTACAATACCAGCCCTTGTACGCGTGCGCATGCGAAGCGCGAGAAGCAGGCGCAGCAGTCAGCAGCAGCAGCAGCTCTCAGTCGATGCTGGAAGCTCCAGTCGCGCGCGCGTTGTCGCTGTTTCGCAACACGTACACTCTCTTTCTCTCCTACTGTCGCGCTCTCTCGCTTCCTCCCTACTCCCTTTCTCGCCACCCCCGCGCTAATATAACGCGCGCTTCATCGTCCTCGAACGAGCCAAGGACGTAACCGAATCAGGAGTAGCTGGGCTCACTGCCGCTGTCATATAGTGCTGCACTGAGCCCAGGTAAAAGAGCAGAATCTCCGGGGGCGGTGTCGCCATGTCGCCGCGTCCTCTGAATAAACGGCGCTCGGGATAAAGAGCACAGTTATGATGTAAAAGTTGAAGCTCCGGTAACTATAGAGCTCCAACTCGGGCTCGTGATAGTGAGTGAGAGGTCTCCGAAGATGAGAGAACGGGCGCAGGGGATCCCGCGCGCGGCCAGTGTCGCAGTTGCGGGGTAACGCCGGATAGTCAGAGAAAGAGAGGTACTATAGCTACTGCTCCTACGACTATTATATATAGCCACCCCCCGTGCATGAGGTAACTCTCTCCGGTAAACTGTGCGTCCGTGTGTGTATGTTTGTGCGTATGCTCCCGCGCAATACACGCGTCGTTGACGTCGAGGGAACAACGCTGCGGCGGGAGCAGCAGAGCGGATAATAAGGCAGAGGAACGAAGAAGAAGAAGAGGAAGAAGAACATACGACGGGGGAGGAGGGAAAAATGAGGTCGAGCCGCGGTGGAGCTACTGCCGCACTCGTGCGCGTCCTCCTCCTATCCTACGTCATTTTCGCCCTGCCCGCCGGTAATTATGATTTCGCCACACTCTTGCACATTATATATACATATACACTACGTACTACTCAACTCTCTCTCTTTCTCTCTCTCACTCTCTCTCTCACTCTCTCTTTCTCTTTCACAAGTATAGAGGCTCTTTTTTAGACCAGTGCTGCTGCTACCTTCGCGACTGTGCTTGCGCGCATGTACGTCTGTGTGTGTATGTGTGTGTATACAGAACGAGGGGTGATGGATTTGCCGGTGGGGTGAATGCGTAATTCATGGTATATCGGAAACACACGAGGGGGAGAAAATTCGTTTCCGCTTTGGATGAAACATCGCCAGAGGATAATTATCACGCTAAATGATCCGATATATACCCGTTTAATATGAAGAGTCGTCTTTGAATTCGCGTGCGCGATAATGTGACTGAATTTACGAGAGTATACGAGATAAGAATTATGAGAATAAAATGATTTTGAATACGATAACGAAGTAGACATGCAGGTTTTTCGGTTCTCGAATAAGCTTTGATTGTTATTGTTCGAATATACGCGCTGGATAACGAAATAAATCTCAATCGCAGACGAGTCGATGATTTCAATCGGTCGCTGCGTATTTAATATATCACGAACGTGATTTGCAAATCTAAGATGTAAATATATAACAATTCGGAAGACGTTGCAGACACCGTGTCGTATATATTCTTGGCAACAAGATAATTTGCCACTTTACTTTGCACAATGAATTAATTATATCTTTATTCTTGTTACGTATATGAGAAGAAGACGGAGTGAATGAAATGAATAATTCGTGTAAAAAAACACACGCAGATTCTCATCCGGTGTCTACCAACTGAGCTAATGTCGCGAGAGACTTACTCGAGAGTCTTGCGCACATCGTCTTAGAGCTCTGACGTACAGTTGAGCAATTGATAACCCGTAACATTCTATATACCATCGAATCGCATATATATACGCAATGTTGAACTGATATCTCGTGGTACCGCCGTATCCTGAAAGCTCAACGATGGTATATGTACATATATACGCGTATCGATGCAGTCACAGGCGATATGTAGGTCACACATATAACCAAGCAACTTCCGAGGCTACACGTTATGCGCCTCTGTTTGCCGAAGAATAAACACGTCAAATGTACATATATGGCCAAGTCTCTATCAAATCGAGAGGTCAAAAAATAGATTTTCTTTAAACCCTCTAGAAATGTTCTGCTACTCATTCCGAATATCCCTGATTTTTTTAGATTTTTTTAACCCATAGTTTTGGATATATCATAGGTCAAAAACTAAATTTTGATGATTATTTGCACTTCTCTTATAACTTTAGTGGCTAATTACTCAGCAATGACTTTATAAAAATTGATTTTTTCTTTTTAAGTTAGAAAATATTGTCACCTTTGAGCAGGCCAATTCATAAATATTATATGTTTTATGCGAGTATTATAATATTTCTTTAAAAATATTAATTTGAGAAAAAAATAGTGCCAGCGCTTTCCCCTTAATGATTAAATGCTTTGTTTTCTTGAAAAAGAAATTAAATCTGATGGGTTTTTATGGAAAAAGGCCATTTTTTACTTTTTACGTTACAGCTAAACCTCAAGAGATTACCATGGTCTATTAACTAATTAAATGTTAATTGAATCCAACAATTTTTATTATATTTACATAGTTCAAGTTACACACAAATAAAAATTTTTCCCTGGATCCGCATATAATCACCTAATCAACTTATTTTCACATTTATTTTATTACTGCTTTCTTATGCCACTCTTTTTTCATTTTAATTATTTACTCTTCTTTTTATATGAAATTTAATCATCTTCACTTATAATATGATCAATACTACACATACATGCACAAGTTTCACAATGTAAATGATGAAATTCTATCAAAATATCGCTTATTCCTCAAATGCACAATATTTCTGTTATCCCCACTATTTGCATTACTTGGGTGAACACTTTTACACATATAATAATTATTATTATTATTGAAATCACTATAAAATGATCAGAAGTATTTGATTTTCTGAAGAGGACATAGAAAAATATCACACAATAAGAAAATAATGCAGTATTTTATAATTTGACGTGAGCTGCATCCAAAATACTTTCTATAACTAAATTTTCTCATTTGTATACCAAATAGACGTACTATACACTTTACTTATTCACACACACAGATTTACTCATCACATTGATGCATTGTTATAAATAAATTCACTTTATCAAAATCTTCCTTTCTTTTCAGTACACTTGAATTTTATTTTTAATTTTACAAATGTGTACCTTCACAAACATTGTAAATCCGGCTAATAAATAAGTATAACTTCACTTTAATAATTATTTTAAAAGCTATTCCTTTTTTTCTTGAGCTGAATATAAGGACAATCAAAATTCTTACAGGTAACCATATAAGTATCCTACAATTTGACGTGAACTGCATTGAAAAATCTTCTCACTATTCTTAACAACTAAATTTTCTTATTTAGTTATCAAATACATTATTTATTCATACAAGTTACCTCTTATACGTGTCATGGATTTACACCAGAATGTAAAATATTTCCTCTTTTATATAAAAATGAAAGCCTGCTTTGCTATAGAACTCAATGCCTCCAGCACTACACATTTATTACCTAGGCCGTGCTTTCATGTCTGTAAACGAACATTTATTTATTTCTAATTTACTTCCTTTGTTGTAGGTGAATAGTTGAAGCTATTTCCAAATCCTGTAACATATAACCAAAAACGGCACAAAGTATCACTCTTTATTTTTGTAAAAAGATAAATAAAAAAAGACAAGATTATACATATCTGACATTGAATATTCTTTAATATTAAATATTCTTAATATTTAATATTAATTTAATATTTAATATTCCTTCAAAAGTAAATAATTCGAGCTTTCTTTTGCTTGTCCGAGAATTAGTCAATATCAATTACCAACAAAGTCAATCAAATATTGAGTACACTTGATAAAAGAAGATAATTTGAGATTTCCTTTGCTTGTTCGGGAATTCAATAATATCAATTCACAACACAGTTAATGAGACATCAAGTACACAAGATAAAAGTAGAAAACCCGAGCTTTCATTTGCTTTCCTCAAAATCCAGTAATACTAATTACCAAAGTGATTTAAATATCGAGCACAGAGGATAAAAGTAGAAAACCCGAGCTTTCATTCGCTTTTCTCGAATTTAAATAATATCAATTTCTGATAAAGTTATTGTGAATTTTCAAAATTTATATCAGTACATTATTGTAATTAAAATGCGTCGAAAATTGATATCATTTTATTTTAAGAAAAGTAAAGGGAAGTCTGCTTCTTCTACTTTTATTATGTGTATGCTATATTCTGTAGAGGATCTATTTAGACTGAATAATTTATATTTTGGGATCCTAAAACGTACCCCACAAATTTTGAACAAATCCGTGATCCACAGGTAGTACGACAAATATCTACTAGTACGCTCTACTGGTAGGTATTTGTCGTACAAAGTATTTGTATTTTTTTTTCAACATTTTAAACAAATAACAGTCACCAATTAAGACTTTGCAATATTTTTTGGTAAAATGAATACTTTCGTATTTTTTTATGTCACTTTAAAGTAACGCAAATGACTTAAATTATTATAGACTCAATTAGACTCAATTTATTACAGGAATACGTATAAAAAGATGAAAGGATGAATTTCGCGATGAACTTTGTCTTTTACTTTTGCGTACATAAAAAAAGAGATTAACATGTGCAACGAATATTTTTCCCTTTTGCAAGCAAACTCTATAAAACATGTAGAATATCGTTTGTCGGAATGAATTTACGATTCAAATGCTACAGATGCTAGTAAAGGAAGTTTTGTTTTCGATACATAATGTGATTTAGCGATTTATTTCAATGATTTCACATATATGAAATCGATTTCATCCTACCCTGCTCAAGTGATATCTAAATTTTAAAATAATATTGTAAAATATTTTAAAATATTTTACTAATATTGTAAAATTTTAAAATGTGTATAATTTGAAAATGTATAGGAATTTTCTAAATAAACAGATATAAATATATGTTAGCCATCATATTGACATTAAATGTGAATAGATAAAATAAATTATAATTACAATGAACGAAAAAAAATGATGGACTTATTCAGTTATTCCGGGCAGAAAAGTTGAAAAATGGACTTATCTGGTTAGGTTTCGGATGAATTGTAGCTTTACGGCAATATTTTTGCTACTGCTGAAAGTAGTAAATTAAAAACGCCTATTTGAAGAAACAAAATCCAGGTTATCTGGATTTTAAAAAACTGGACTTATTCGGTTATTCCGGGAAGCTATATATATATGCACTGATATTATATACAACCGTAACGGCGAGCATACGTATATATGTATAGGATGCTTACAATTAATTACGCGCACGAGCGCGGCCACATCGTATCGAACAGCACGCGCAAACATACACACATATATAGGGTCCTTGTATTATAGTGTACATAAACGTAATGTTTACTCGGTACCGCCAACTCACCCCCGCATGCGTCTCCGGGTCGCGTGTACAACACTCGCCGCCAGGATTGCGCCAACATTGGCCACTTTTACCGATCTCGCGTCGAGGGATATATATATATATAGGACGCGACTTGTTCGATCCTCCCCCGCGTGTGCGTCCTGCCAAGCTATATATATATATATATATATATATACACAATTGCGAAACAATATAACATTGGCCTAAATTGACCAACGTGTGCCACCCCCTCCGAGTATAGTGTACGAATGTTATCGAAAGTATAATACTCTTGAGAAATATGGTTAAAGAGCCTTGCGGTGGTGTGCGATAATCGTCCTTGTCGTGAGCTCCATTATAATTGTATAAGTTTGAATTCGAGTGGAGGGTGGTAATATCCCGAAGTGTATATTGGTTTGCTTGGAAAGATTGTCGGGTACATAACTATGATAATCTGGGTAGACGTGCGATATATTATACGATATAAGGTATATTACGCTCTGGACGTTGCGTAAACAGCGCGCGAACGCTTTCCTTACTGCCAGTGTAAATTGCAGTTTATTTTGCAGCATATTATAATCAAAGGGTATATAGGTATATACCCTTTAATTATATAAAGTATATAGGTATATACTTTTGATTTGACGTCAATGAAACTCTATATATAAATTTACCGCGCGCGTTTCGTAAATAAAATCCGTAAAAGTGTGCATATCATAATATATATACCTCATTAAAATGTACTCACTGACATTATGCGAATTATGTTTACCTGGAACTATTATCTATATGTACGCATTGCAAACGTATTTGCGAGTAGCAATTTCGCCGGCTATCATCGCAACAGAATAAACTTGTATAATATTGACACATGATGTATGTCCTTTTACCTAGCATTCATATATAAAATTGCACAACTTACCGGCGTACATCAATTGAACAAAACGCGGAATTTCTCTGAAAAGCAAGCCCATCCATCCGCCCACGTATAAATATTCCACGCCTACATTATATGTAATATACCTTACTTTACAGACTGTCTGCAGCTTCTCTTTGACGTACCCAGCGTTCCGAGAACACCGTTGTTATACTCCTTTATATCATTTTTTTCTCCAAGAACCGCCATGGCGTCAATTTGCCAGTCTAATCATAATTGCAAAACTAGCGCACGAGGTCGTTCGTTGAAAACTTTTCTATTACACAAAAATATATACGTATATACGCACATACACGTAAGCACCCCCTCCGCGTTCTGGTTATCCGAAGCGGGGGTCAAGCGCTATTACGTCTCACCTCCCGCAGCGCTTGAAAGAGAGAGAAAGAGCCACCCACGAGATCTCGACTCCCCAGCTCTCTTTTTCTGCACCCCGTTCGTCTTTCTTCTCTTCGGTAGCTCTCGAAGGGGTTGGTTGAATGGGGGGGGGCGACGAGTGAACGTGGGAGTCGAGGCGCTCTTCGCGCCCCTCTGTGTGTACTATACCGGCTTTGCCCTTGTGAACCCAATTATACTTATATACGTGTGTGTATGTGTATCTGTGTGCGAATCTGTATATACACACTTTTCTTTGGAACTTTAAAGAATTAAGGTTTTTAGCGCACGCGACTAATGATTCGAAGAGCAATTGAGATTATCTCTCGATAGGGCGCGAATTGCTGTATGCCAATTTATATAGGTTTAGGTTGGAGAGATTATTATAGCGAGGTATTGAAAGATTCTTTTTTGGTTTCGAGTTGTATATCGGTCGTGGTACAGTGTTGTGGTGATTATTTTTTAAATTAACGTGCTTCATTGCATTATTGTTTGACAGATACAATGTTAATTAGCGCAATGCATTTGGTCTTTTACTATTCATATCGCTAATGTAAGTATATATATATATATATATATATATA
>JAYJLV010058383.1:0-18048 GCA_036873485.1 Torymus texanus
CACACACACACACACACACACACACACACACACACACACACACACACACACACACACACACACACACACACGCGCGCCCGCGCGCGCGCAGTTTAACGGACTCTTTTTGACACGTGCGCACGCACGCGAAATTGTAAGAATCGAGAGAATAAGTTTGTATGTGAGAAAAGAAAGGTGTAGATTGGTATCGAGGTTTTACACCTTTTTGTTGCTTTTTCTTTAACTTTTGAGAATAAAGTATAATCAAGTTGTTTTAGTTGTGCAACGAAACGAAAGTATTTTAGCGATATATTTCACTTGCATTTATTGGTTTAACGATTTTCTTTTCAATGAAAGCTATATGTATGCGTATATATTGAACAAGTTATTGTTCTGTAACTTTTATGTATGGTATTATTGATATTTCCTCGTTCGACTTGTAATTGGTAAACAATAAACATTTTATAATATTACACAAGTACTTTCTTTTTTAATTTTCAAATAGTCGACAGGGAAAATCAATTATGAGCAAAACCATTTACTCATCTGCTCTACGAGGAAAATATTTTTGTTCTTGCTCCAGTTGACATATAAAGTAAAAGTATATATAACCACAGCCTTTTAGAGGCGAATTAGTACGTGAACTGCGCCTGCGCACACTATATAATTTACCATCATACATGCATATATATATATACCTCGCACTAATTCATCATCACGTTATATGACGCACCATTGAATCTTCATTGCAACACAGCAGCAGCAGCAGCAGCAACAACGGCAACAACAACAATACTCCGTGGCGCTTTTCCTGCGAATAAATTTAACGTCTCTCATGTGTGCTGCTCGCGTATATACGAGAACGGTCATTACGTAAATGGATCACCCACTTTTGTTATAATAACGAGCCTTCCACCAAGTCTAGCGTATACTATATATTACATATTATATATACGTATATTTCATTTTACCTTTTTTCCCTCCACACGACGTTGACGATGACACACCATATCGCGCGCGGGAAAATTTCCTCTTCGATCGTCCCGCGAGTGAAATCCGTAGCCAACGACGACGGCTCGTTACTTTAGACGCCATGCAGGATTGTATAATCACCTGTTAGACTCGAGTGCGTTCATGCACGCATCATATATGTGCGTGTATATATGTATACGCGATATGTCGGGAATTGGAGTGAGTTTTGTGTGACCTGAGAGAAAAGGGGGAGGCTTTATTACGACTATACGAATACACATCATCATCTTCGCCTTGCTTTTTACTCTTTCCTTAGCATGCGTGTGGGCATTTTTTTCACACTTACTCGTCTCTCATTATTCTCATTTCGCATTAAATGATACTTTCTATATGGGTATTATTAGGGAGATGTATATATATGGAAGATTTCATTGCGCTGATGGAATAGTCCAATCGGAGATGTTTTCCGTGTACCATTGTTTTGCGTGGAACAGCGCGAGTCTCTCGGTGTAATTATTTTACGCTTTCTCATAATGGCCGTCGTGCGGTGTTGTTTTTTTTTTCTACGTTTGTTAAACGTTGCTGGATTGCTGCAATCAGCCTCGTTTTACTACTATGGAAAAATGCTGCGGCGACAGTTTTTAAAAGCTACCGGTTTTCTACAGTAGGGCATAAATATTGTCTAGCACTATAAGTTACAAGAGTGTGATAACAGCGATGACGTTCAGTGCGGGTGCGCGGGTCTTGCATTTTTGCAATATGTTTGTAATACTGAATACTTCAACGAGGGAAAATAAATTTATCAGTTTCTATATGTGTCAGTTTCATAACTACGATATTGCCTGAGGATTATTAAAATCAAGCTGGATCATTTAAAAAAGTCGAGAATTAAAAAAAAATTTTAAATTTACTACCGACTTTTATTATATATACGTGTGGTTACCAAAGAATTTTAATATACGCTTTATAATTATATATAGTTTTTATATTTCGATATTACGTACAAATACTTGAATAAATTTCTTATAAATAGTACACTTTAAAGAATTCATTTTACAACAAAATTTTATCTCACAAGGCTCAATATTATATATTCTACGTTTAAATTTCCAAACCGAAATTCTCATTCTCTTCTCCGAACGACTGCAACACACGACATAATGATAATTACACGCTGAAATAGTCGAAGAATCCACCTAAGTAACGGGCAATTTACGAATACCTAGAAACTATATAGAAGAAGCTAAGAAAATAATATACATATAAGCATCTAACATAAGTAAAAGGTGTCGAAGAGAGAAAGAGAGAATGGCAACTCAGCGCTGTATATAGTAGTAGCTCGCAATCGGCGCTTTCATCGATCCCTGTTGTGTTCGCACCTCCTCTATCTCACGAACTCCCACACACGTGCGTGGCCGTGCTCCAACCAAAGAAATAGAACTTTTTCGATCTATGCCCGTTCGCCCGCCACATACACGCGCGCTCTCCATTTACGTCACGCAAATTCATTCCTTATACTCTACACGCCAGGGCGCAAGTTACGCACTTTCTATATAACACGCGCAGCAGCGATGTATAACCTTTTTCACCTTCCCCCCTCGAGGCATTAGATCCTGTATACATGGTAAACCTCTCGCCGCGTGCGCACGTAGCACGTCGATCGGGGAGAGCGTGATCGATCATCCGACGCGATAAAAGCAGCGCGAAGGGGAGCGATCGCACGGCTCGATTGCATCTCGCGGTCTGCGTGTATAGATTATATATATAAGATGCACGTGGAGTAGAGTATATATGTAAGCGTATTCGATGAGAGCAGGAGCATCGGAAATCATTGCAAGCGCGCGACGTGACGGATTTTACATCTGAGGCTTGAGGCTTCTTTAGTGTATGTCTATGTATGTGTGTACACTCTCGATCTCTCCGCAGGTGAAAGAGATTACGAAAATGACTCTGCGGAGGCGGCACACGCGCGCTGCTGAAGTTTTGATCGTAATGGAGGTTCCGCGTTTACCGAGAGTTCGAAAGTTCGCCGCTCGCGCTAAGGACTTTTAAATACGCGAGGAAATTAGTCGTTTCCGTTTGGAGATGAAAGCGCGAACGAGTGTTTATCCTATGGGATTTTTGTCGAGGGAGAAAAACGCGCGTTGTAGTGTCGTGCGTACGTGATGTCCCGATGTATGTCTTTTACGTGTGGCGAAGGAAACTTTTTTTTTCGTTATGGCGTCGTATATATACGAACGAAAGCGATGCTGTACCGAGATAAATAATTGTGCAATTAATGCAACCGACTGATTATATTCACGATAAGATTTCATAAAGCCTGCGGATATATGTAGTATATATACATATGTACGTATAGGTTGTCGTAGTCGATCGTTCTTCCTTAATCGTGACTACATAATATGGCAGCGATGCGCGGCCTTTCCCCTAAAAAAAAAATCCGACGCAGTCAACAGACGCGTTTTACGCGCGAAATTAAATCGTAAGTTTAGCACGTACTCATGACGACGCATATGAAAGGGAGAGACGTTCGTTTCCTGCACGATTCGCACAATGTCATGCTTCTTAATTATATGAGGAGATTCCAATTTGCAGCTGTGTAGGTATAATGTTTTTTTTTATTATGGCAAAAATTTCGTATGGTAATATCGAGGTGAGCTGGTGAAAGTTAAATAAACGGAACGGTGTTCGTTCAATTTCCATTATTAAACTTATACATTGTGGGTATAAGGGATATAGGTGAAGTGATATTTTTGGAAATTCATTAAAAATGGTTTATCTATGTGGGTATCTTTATTGATTCGAAAATGCACAATGGAAAGATAAAACCTTGAATATAATATTGATCGTGAATAGAAAATAAATCACTTAGATGAATCGATAATACTTCGAAAATTACTTCCTTATTACTTTTTGATTTGAAATTGAATCTAAGGTCTTTTTTTACTATGTGTCATGATACTTTTAGAGATATTTTTGCACGCGTGTCCCGACTTCGGGTACTTTACCTTATTATTTTTATTTTAAAAAGAAAAACTCCGGTTTATCCAAGGTATTGAACTTCTCTTGTCACTTAAATTACCTGCTTAAGTACCTCCGAATATAGTTCGAGATTATAAACGAATGTATTTAAACAAATTTTACCGGCAATTTTGTAAAAAATTAGCTGATTTTTAGGAAATCTCGCGATAATTTTTATTGAACTACAATTCGAAAGTGAAATTTAAGAACATTATATATAAAATGTTATCATATCAAACCTGAACTTGAAAGTTCGAAATTGCGCATTATATCACACAGTAATTATCCCTACATCAGGAGAACAAGCAATACAAGTATTTCGTTTATAAGTTATCAGCCCGTACTACCGGACCCAGTTACACTTGATTGAAGTTGTCAACACTTTCAGAATGAAAGGTTTTAAAAATTAAAATAACTTTCTATATTTTATTTATTTCTTTTGATCCAAATACACTTAACAGTGAAAAAATATTCAATTATAAGATATATACTGTTACAATAACGAAACCTTTACTCCGAATGTCATCACTGCTTACATCATGGGAAAAACACAAAAAAGCACTCTTACGAAGATTGAGATGTCGGGTGTACGATTCGAACAGTCGACGACAACAGAAAAAGAGAGCTCCAGCTATAAGATATTTTTGCTCATTATCCGCCTTCACAATTGTTCATAAATCTTGCATACATACACGTGCGTTCGGACCCTGCAATTTTTTCATTCTCGCATCTCGAGATCGCGCGCGCGCGACTTTAATTATCCCGTGCGTCGTATCTCGGCGTATCTTCGGCTCCTAAAAATGAATCACACACACACACACACACACGCACAACACACGAGTCGACAGCGCAGCTCGGGATATGTCGAAACGAAGTATAACGACCGCACGTGGCCTTTCAATGCCTAATAAGCACGCGCGCGTACACACATACGTAGATGGACAAAAAGCGATTGTTGTTTTCCACGTGTATACCTACACACACACACACACACACACACACGTGCATCGTCAGAAGATTAACATCCTTTCCGTTCCCTTCGAATCATCATCCTGCATGCCGCGTATAACTGAAATACGATCGCCATACTTACTCACGCACAGAACGCATCGCAGCGCAGCTTCGTGTGTGTGTATGTGTGTGTGTGTATATATATATACACACACGCACATGTATATAAACCGGTCCGCGGGCTAATTTCCACGAGCGGAGGGTATGTTACTTAATTGGAATTTATCGCGCGAGTTAATTGAGCGCCTCGGCGCCAATGATATATACATCCACCTTTGGATTTTCTCGCGAAAAACGTTCGTCTAATATCGAACGTGTGTGTGTGTGTGTGTGTGTATATATATATGCACATACGCCGGCACTGCGTGCGAATATCTTTCTCGCACTCTCGGTACATACATACCGTTATAACTCGTAAAAGTCCTGAGGCGATGCAGCAGCAGCGCGGCGGCGCCGAGTCTATGGAATTTCCTTATCCGAATGCACGCGAATGCCGTGATCGTGTGTGGGTATATATATGTATATATGTGTACCCGAGGCGCGGACGTTATTAAGCGTTTTTAGCGCGTTTTCTTAAGGACATACTTGTGCGCGCGGGACAGATCCTATAGGCGCTGTTACGTAAATTTGTTACGCAGAGATTGCCGTAAAATCTATACTCGAGGTAAAATGAGAGAGAGAGAGAGAGAGATAGCAATGCATTGCTTTGTACGGTGCGTCTAAGCGGGCTTTTTTTGCGTCTTCTCTCTATTTATAAATGGTATGCGTATTTATATATACACGCGCGTATACTTATTTGTCTGATTAATAAAGTGGAATCCGAGGGAAGTTGCATGCGGAGTATTATAAAGTGTTCGATACGAAGTCTATATATGGGTGTTGGGACTCGGAGAACTGGAATATCTAGAAGTGTTAAGCGGATTTTTTTTTAAGTATCAGATATCAGATTATTTTTGTTATAAATGTAAGAATTGACATTATGAATAATCAACGATTGGATTACTTCTCGGAAGCG
The DNA here is from genome assembly GCA_036873485.1 of Torymus texanus. Lineage (NCBI taxonomy): Eukaryota > Metazoa > Arthropoda > Insecta > Hymenoptera > Torymidae > Torymus > Torymus texanus. Next base: position 5,999 of record JAYJLV010058383.1, read on the forward strand.
AAGTCCTGTGTATTTAATTATGTTCAAATTGTATTCTTTGATAATCTTATCCATAGTTAATTAAATGAATTCAAAGAAAATTAGAAATGTAATTTTCAGTTGGCTATATGTAGTTTAAAACCGTTAGTCAGTTCTTCATAGAATGATCGTAAATACAAGCAAGTCTTATAATTTTATTTTTAGAAACACTAAATTATAAGAAAGTGTAACAAACACGATAGGTTTATAAGTAGATATAGCATCGGTAAAGCCATTTATTTTCAATTGATATTATTATTTCATCTGCTTCGTAGTAGTTGTGCAGGTATTTTATATTGTATGAAGTATATATATATTACGCGTCTTTGAAATTAAAGCTCTACAAAAGTAATTTAGAACTTATATAGATTATATATTAGTATAACTATTTCGCTTTGTAATAATCGTTCTCCTTTTGCACTAACCTCAAATAAGAGAAAAGGATGTATTTATTAGCCAAGACCCGCTTCAAGTTACAAACCTGTTAATTCATAAATACCATGAAATTGACCTTTAATTGACCTTCCTAAGCGAGTATGCAAATTTAAAGGACGTTCATTTATTATTTTTATTTAAAATGCGCAATTCAACATTGCAGTATGAGCTGAAGAAAGTTTTTATTAGTTATATCAGTGAAATTCAGTCGTTTAAATTATACATTGATTTTTCCAAAATGGAAAAGAAAGTAAAATATTGTTACTCAAATTTAACCTTTCGAAAAAATTCAGTTGCGGACAAATTTCCTTTAGCCAAAACTTCTGAATAAAAATCAAAAGGTATAAAAGATATGAAAATATGCGACACACATAATTTATTAATTGATTATAGAATCGTATAAATTGCAAGAAACCAACGGTTTTATCTACTTTAATTACATTTACAGCTGCTCACCGATAACCACTCATTATGTAACCGAGAAGGCAATTTCTTACTGTTCAAGTGATTTCCATAAGTTATTTCTCGCGCTTACAATCATAAAGCTCAACAGCAGCAAATTAAATTACACTGATGACCAATGACGAACAACGGGGTATATATTAAAACGCTTTTACCAAACGATTCTAACAGTATTATATCCACCACGAATTAATTAGACACACACATGACCTCTCCAATCTTTAGAATCTTTTCAATTCGCGAATTGCAGCAACCGTTCGCGGCACGCACGAGAGATGCCGTGATTTACTGCACGTGCTATATTGCACACAGCCTTATATTCGTTACCACTATATATATACGCACAGCCATATGCAGTTTTCGTGAGGCTGATAAAGTTAAATCAGATTATCAGAACAGTGGGCTTTCTAAAATGCGTTTCGGGCCTCTTTATCATATCCGTTGCAGCGTCACGGCCAAATGACTCGCACACATATATATACACACGTAACATATATACTTGTTCTGTTTCTGCGTTCTGGATGTGTCCTGGTTCACATTTGGGTCTCATATATATACAGTCGGGTTCCCTTTGTTGAGTATCTACAGAGAAGCGCGTTGTCGTAGACGCGTTTTATATATCTATATATAGATATGTCTTTAGCATACAATCGTGGCCCTCTCCTTAAAAAGCACAGCGTCATATATAGGCGATCCATAATGATCATCTAACTCGTTTCGGTTTTCTTTTACTCCTGAATCAATTTAATTCAGTCCACTTGTTCGTCGCACATGCGCTTTTTTCTGATAGACATATTGTAATGTAATAAGCAAGTATATAAGTAAGTAAGTCGGAAGGAGCTATTTGTATACCTATATACAATATATCTATATGTACAACTCAATCGTTGCGGCATTTATAATAAACGAGTTCTTAACGCCCGTAACCAGACACGCCTAATAGTCCTGCATATATGTACGCTGCGGTCGTACACGCGCTTTATATATATATATATATATATATATATATATGTCGACTCATGCAATACACTCTATATATATACGTCGTCGCCGAGAAAAAGAGACGCGCGCGGCGCGATTGTGACTTTAATAGTTGTTACACACGTGTGTCCCCCGTATTATATACAATACATATATATTATACTTGTACACCTATACACAAGTTGATCGGCAAGCTATATATAAATTAGAGGTGTGTCTGCGCTCGCGTATACAGATACTTACACATTCTTCCATATCACATCATCGATTTGCATTGAGCAACTTATATGTATCGGCTCGCGTGGCAAGGAAATTAATGAAATTTTTTCGCACGTTTTTCGCCGTCTCTCGTTCTCTCGCAAAAGAATGTATATAGGCGGTCGAGAACGGAGATCGCGGCGGTACTTATTGTCGGTCGTTTCGTTTATCTTCGCCGCACGATCGGCAGAAACAGGCTGTACGACAATGTATTTTTTATGTGGTTGATGTATAGAAGAGATTTATATATATAAACGTGTATGTGTGAGTGTAGTACGTTCGAAGTGGGAATAATTATGTCGAACTATATTTATATATATGTAACGCGAAAGGATAACTGAGTTCAAGGCTTGTTTATGCATTTTATTAAGTAGATTGATAAGCTAATAATGTAAACTATGCGGTTGGCAGTGTAAGCATTGGTTACAAAGATACATTCACACGGCATATTTTAAAAATCGATAGGTATTAGAAGAAAAGTATGTAGCGTTAGTGTGATTCTACGGACGTTGCGAAATATTTTCATATTTCATCAGAAATCGTTCAGGTGTTTGTCTATTTGGAATCAAAGTAAGAAAAAAGAAAACAAGGTCAAGTGTAAAGCATAAATATAGCATATTCATTCCCTTTTTAAAGCGCATCGAACCAATCAAAATAATCTAATAATAACAACGCAGCTTCTATAATGCACCTACACTTCACTATGTATACGTTCGGTCATATATAAAAAAAAGGTGGAAGAAATGGGATAGCTAGCGCGCACGTGAACTCATTTCACTTATTAACGGCGATATTGATTTCATCGGGGAATAATAATTCAACAAGGCCGGCGTTTTCTCTATACCCTCGCGTGCAATTAAAAAAGCACACGCGTGCACACCAGCAGCATCCATTGTTTGCACAACTATAGACTCTCCTCGCATATCCGTCAAAACTTGCGAGCCCGCAATTTCACGACCTAAGGAGCGTGAAATCTCTCTCTCTCTCTTTCTTCTTATCAGAGCCATCGGATATCATCGCAGTTGCCTTGCACGCGACTCGATATTCATCGGGACGTATAATTATATACTCGCGCGAAAGGAGGATGAAAAAATGCGTTCTTTTCATCTCGAGAGAGAGAGATATATATATATACAGAGTTCACGCTCGCGTGTATATATGTGCATGCGGGTGTGTATATTCTTACGCGGCCTTTCTTTTCGCTTCCGTGAGTTCGATGTACCACAGCGTATATGCAGCGATCCCTCGGTGCAATCGTTATACTTATACTTATATATACGCCCGATATCGGATGATTCGCTTCGCGTCTCACAATGGAGCATGTGCGCTTTCTCTCTCCTTCGCGGTCTTTTATTTTGGGGAAGGCGCTTGAGTGTTTTCGCGTCGCGCGTGATATACACACGGCAAGTAAGTGTATATATATCGATGCGCGCAAATGAGCTTTTCTGTGGCCTTCGGCTTTTCGTTCCTTAATTGGGTGCGAAGAAAGATCAGAGCATGCGCTTGGTGCACGACGGTATATAAGTGACAGTGCAACGTGTGCTGCAGTGACTCGGGTCCGTTCTATTCTCTCTCTTTCTTTTATTTTATCCAATAAGAGATATACGGAGAACCGTCGCGAAGGGGATTTCACGTTATGTGTATATAATTATATGAAAGGGAAAAGGATCGCTATCGTTTTTTTTCTCTTTTACTCATGGTGACGTGGTAAAGCGAGAGTGTGGTTGTCGCGTTGGTGTTGACAATAAAATGTTTACGATATCGTTTTCAACTCTGAATTTTCGCGTGTACTTGTACAAGAATTTCACAATTTCTAATTGTTATCTTTCTATATGGTACAAGTATCCGTTGTATCGCGTAAACGTAGGTTTCATTGATAAATAAGTTATGTATTTGGTCTTTGATCGGCAAGGCTGTAAAAGTGATAACGATAACATTTTCGTATCTCCTCGAAATTATTGATTGACTGTAAAATAGAAATTTATCAGTCCCATATCGATGATAACAAAAAAGCCTTGAAATTTCCGCCTAAAGACACTTTCGAAGTATATAAGTATATAGTGTATCTGTTTTGCTAAGTTTATTTCTCGAGATACTTTGCGAAAACAAATAATCATACACTAAGAAAAAAATATAGTTAACTTTTACCATAAAACATAAAAGATTGCTTTATATTGCTACGACCTTATTTTATAGTAAAATATATAAAGAAAATTATAGTATAGGTAATAACAAAATATATTTTTAAATACTATAGTACATGAAAATATTTGAAAAGCAAAGGTTTACTGTAAGGTGAATATTAGAATTTACTAAATCAATATAGTAAAGTTTGCCTAAAAACTTCATTCAATATGTACTATATTTATTGCTGTTCATATACTAAATGTTCTTATTTTCTATAGTAGGCTGTACCACAATTCATACATGGTAAATAAAAAGACAGATTGACATTAAATAAAAAATTTTATTTTTTATTTTTCATGTTTATTATACAATATAATATTTTCGTTTTTTTTGCGTAATAAATACAAGAAGGATCAATTCCAAGTGTTCGTTTTCAGTTTCAATAACGTTCTTTACTAAAGGACGCGTTGTGCTTGTCGATATAAACTATGTAAGGTATTTAAGTTTATCATATAATATAGCAATACTTACTTGAAAAAATATTGTTTTATATAACTACGACAGTAAAATCTGGGAACGGATACTTTTATTTCTGTTAATTGTTACCATAACTACTGCTGATTTTGATACAAGGCTTTTTAATTCTAAACTATGTAGTATTGTTAAATCCAGAATAAAAATATAGTAGAAACTGTTTTTCAACATAGTATAATTTAAATTATTACTTAAAGTTCAATATCCCATAAAATGTTACTGGCCGTACAAAAACTTAGTTACTATAATTTATAGCTGTTGTAAATACAGAGAAGACAGCAATATTCAATTTTACTATACAATATAGTAACCATTACTAACGCATTTTTCCTCAGTGTATCTATAACAATTTTACAAAAATAAAGATCATCTGATACTCGCACATAATTATACTCACCAAACATATTTTACCAATCAAATATACCCGCTGCCCTCTCCTTATACTCCGCACTGACTTTCAAGCCGCGAAACACACGGCGCAACGCATTTCTAATTGCGAAACGCGGCTATTCCCTTTCGAATTCACCTTCGCCACGCGCTGCAACAGCACGTATAACAGATTATACCTCTCCGTATAATCTTAACCTGCGCAGGCCACGAACAAGGGCCAACAGTGCAGATCGAAAAGCTTCGCTTTCTTTCCACCTAGATATATTCGTTCCCCCCTAAAGTCCACGTGTTTTGCGGAGAACCGTGTGCGATACGCGTGCGCGATATGTCTATACACTTTTGCGAAAAGCTAGTCCCGGATTTCCTTCTATCGCTCTCCGTATATATATACATACTTGCACGAATAAGAAGAAAAAAAAACACCGTCCCGTATATACGATTGACGCAATGGAAAGCAGTAGCAGTAGCAATACTGTAGGGACCAGAGAGGGAGAGTTTCTGACCAGCGTTCTGAAAGTAATCTCGACGGTATCGACGTGTTGGGCCGCTTTGCGCTTTTTTCTCCACGTGAGCCGCTTTCGAGGATTCGAGAACACTGCGCGCGGGTGAGATGTAATCTGTCGGGTATTGCAAGTATACAGCGTTGTGTATGTGTATGGGTACCGAGAGCGAGGAGCACAAAAAAGCGTTAGAAGTGCGAACGTTGTTTGGCGGTGGTATATGAAAGTGTAGTAGGCGAAAAAAGAGAGTGCGAGGTTGGATGAATGTCGAGCCGAAGTGTGACGACGGTTCGATGTGAAATTGACAGATTTGATAATCTCCGTGGTGCTAAAAAAAATGCAGACTAATGGCGGTCTAATTATAGATATATTGTGTACCTGAGATATAAATAGATATAGCACGTGCTATTTTTATACGCATGTACGCGAATTCTCAAAAATTCTTGTGTATATATATTCATAAGGAAATACGTACTCAAGTACATAAATCAATTTTCAACGAATATTCGCGCATTTAATATCGCTTATATAACTTTTATTCGCTATCAAATGTGTTTACATTTCAAAATTAATAAGCCCCCTCCTCTCTTCGAGTATCATCATCATCATCATCATCTCGCAGAGGGAAAGCGTGTAACCCACCGTTTAACTATTTTACGAGGATTAAGTGCATCTAATCCCTCAGCTCTTAAGGAAATAAAAGATCTCATTTCACGTTCATCATATCACGTGTGGTACGCCGGCAATTTTCATACATTCAGCGTTCCTAAAAACCGTCAATTTTTTTCCCTCCAACACATTTGGACGACGGCACTCACCACTGCGGTGGAACTTAATCATCGTATATACCTCTTCGAGTCCACCAAAAGGAACTATACAGACACTGGCAAAGAGGAGAAAGGCGAGCAGACGCGTGAGTCCCTTTTCTTTTAATCATCCGGATGGCCATCCATCTCACACATATATACGCCACACACGTAGCACGTATATTATACGTATAACGCCATCGAATTTCGCGCGCATATATATCGTCAAGTATATATATGAGGTATCATAATAACGACTCATTACGGCGCCACTTTTCTTCCCACATCGACGCAACGCTGTGCTTTGTGTCTTTTTGTTGTTGTTATTGTTGTTGTTGTAGCTTATTCTTCTCTCCATCGCTTTCGCTTTGCAGCAAGCGCATGCGCACTTAGAAGAAGCTAATTAGATTCGAGAATTGCCCTCTCGTGACTGCAGAAACGAGGATGGCGTCGTTGTCGTTGTTTTTCTTTTTCTTTTTTTTTGCAAATGACACATTTAGGCTAATATACCTGCGGCGAAAGTGCGCCGTCGCGAATGTGGTTTCATTATGTACAGGTGCGGATTTGTGTGTATCGCGTGGGTCCTGAGAAGTTTTTAGCACACACATATACATATACACGTGTGCAAGCAAACGAGTCGTGGTAATAATCTGCGTATGTGCCGAGAGTTGATGTGCACGGGAAATGACTATGATTTATTTGCGGTGACGGTGGAGACTTCACGCCTATGATGGTGTATATGTATGTATGTATGAGGACTTCGCGAAGAGTCAATGATTAATGCCGCACGCGAATGCGTTTGATGTTGAGAAAATGCTGCAATTTCCCGCGATCTTCTGTATACTTATTTAATTTTCGCGCATGTGCATTAGGTAAGAATGGATGTAAATGTAGGTAATTGTTGCACAATATTCATTTTTTCCCCCGGTACATTTATATATAGTGTTGCGGAATAGACGTGGATAATTTGATATATATATATATACCAATGATGAAAAAAAGTTTGGGAGTAGGTTTTGCGCGCAGAGTTAGATAATATTTGAATAATTTAAGTCACCAGGCGTTCGCATTATGATCGGTTACCTAATTTCTTTTTTCTTTAATATCACGCAGGGGTCTTTTAAATAAAGTATGCGCGGAAAAAGGTCTAATATTTCTGAGTCCCGTACAGCAATGGAAGATTTCCCGGTCTATTGCAAAACTCCATCGCTTTCGCAACATTCGAAGTCGGTATATTATAAATGGCGCTGGTAATGGAATTATCGCAGTACCATCGGGGGAATCAAATTTATTAAAGAGGAAAAAAAAATACGCCAAAGTATACACCATTATTCAGACGAAACGAATTTCACTTGACTCGAATTTTATTACTCAAATATATTAACTTTATTGTTTTCCCATTTGCCGTCCATTTCTCTTCTCTCGACAGCCTCTAATGACTTCGGCACGAGATCAGCCTGTAAATACACTGAACCTGCGCACCGATTTTTCACGCATTTCAAAAAAAGGCATCGGACGAAAGTTCGCTATATACATCCAAGCGCAGTGCGGGAAAAAAATGCAAAAATCGATTCTCTCTCTTTCTCTATCCACATCAACGACGGGGAGAAAAACACTCGGCGTTATAGCAGCAGCGATTCCCATGAGTTCTGGGTCATCCAATTATTTTGACTCTCCTTGCGCGCGGGATGAAAGTAAGTGAGTATTCGTCCTCGTCGCCATCAGGCGGCGTTTGTCGGTCAGCCTGGATTCGTTGCAGAGACGCGACGATCGCAAGCCTTAGGATATATCCGATCACCTCGTGACCAGCGCGTCGCATTGCTTCTGCGCTGTCGGGCTCTTGTTGTTGCTGATGCGTACTTTCTACTGTCAGATCCACGCGTCAAACAATGAGAGTGTAAATTTTTCCACGTGACGCGGAAAAAAGTGGGAAAACTCGAGGAGCTGCTGCAAGACGCGCGCGCGCGCGTTCTGGTTTAATTGGTCGGAGTTCCGGTAACTCGAGCAGCGTTCGCTTAATTTTGAGATGGGGTTTTGTTGTTTCGATTTTACGCGGATGGTTAACGGCTGGTGTAACTTTTGTTTTTAATTAAGAATTAAGAGAATGCGAGAATGTAAGATGTAATTGTGAGGAATACATATAATGCATATACGAAACAAAATTACAATGAGTATTTAACGTGTGTTGTGCGATATAAAGTTAATTGCTTGGCATTTGTACGAAATGACTTTTGATGGTTATCCTATTACACGTTACACCTATAAGTAAAAGTTGAAAAATGCAGCACCGCACGATGCTATCTTTATAAAGTTTGACAAATGTTTAGCATCAATCATATTACTAATATAATAATTGGCGTTATGCAACTATTATTACATCTTTTCTCATTAAAAAATACGGAAAACTTATACGTATATGGGTTTCACATTTTTTCTAAAAAACTGTTTAATAATACTTGTCGAAAACTTTCTCTCCCGACATCTTATTGGAGAACTTATGATTATGTCGTAACATTTTTAAACTTTAGCCATTTTTGTTGTGTATTTTTGTTGAATTTTATTGAAAATATATACCGTATTTTATTACATATCGTTAATAATTACAAAGTGTATATAATTGTATGAGTTCGTTAACCTCTTATATGTTAAAGACAATAAATCACCTGTCGCGGCACACCGACTTTTTACATTAAAATATTCGTCATCGTCAAACTAAATTCATCCTAGGATGAAACGTTGTCAATGGACAACGTCTAAATATATATCTAACATATATATCTGCACTGCCCTATTCAACTTTTCACTTAACTGTACCTCGTCCTTTTACCAAGTCAAAGGTTAATTTCTCGACACTGTGTATATATCAGAACAAAAGAGCCGCTTAAACGAATGACAAATCACGATAAAAGTAACACGGAAATGAAAGTATACTTACCGGTTCGTCCCATCAGATCGAAAACCACTATTCGTCTAAACCGCGTCTATACGTATACGCATATAGCTCTAGAATTCAAGCTAGTTTAACAAAACGAGCTGGGAAAAGCGTCTAATATGTGTAATTCAATTGACGATTATCCTCCCGTCTCTTTGCTGACGCATCGTTAGCACGCGCGCCTCGCATTCAAATCCACCGTATAACGTTTCGAAAAACAGCCTCACCGCGTATGCGCGTAATACCGAAATAAACAAGAGTAGCGGCAAGGCGGAAGGGTAACCCGCGTTAAACGCGAGAATTTCTCCTTAATAACAGTGGGTACTTTCTATATATCGACCTCCCACACATTTATTTCCCTCCACACACACATACGCTATACCGACGCGATTCACTTTCTTCCTGCTCTCGTGACCTTTCACGCTCGACGAACTTGCGCGCGTGCAATAAAGGACTGCATAATACAGGTAGCGCCGTATAGCGTGAGCTCGAGGGGCGTATACTTACCTCATTGTCGAAAAATCGAGCAAATAAGCCGCATCGATTTCACGGAAATTCCCACGTGTACGCGCGCGCGCGCGTAAGGTGGGTTATTAACTTTTACACCGGTAGCGCCTGGGTGTATATATAAGTAAACAGATCGTCCCTTTGATTAAAAGATCTTTCTCGACGCGAGTTTTTCACGTGTGGTTGAAGGAGCAAAAAGCAACGCTTATATCCTTTCTCCCTTTTTTCCGGTGGATCGATCCGCCTTGTTGGCTGTGCTGCTGGATGTGATAGCTGTGTGTGTGTGTACCACGGGAGGAGAAAATTTTCTGGTTTCTCATGGGTGAGGTGTTGCGGTTATGGCGATTTGGCAAAGATCTCGTTTGTCGTGTGAGTATAGTGCGTTATAGGGATTGTTGTTTATGGTGGTAATAAATGTTGTGGATGTATTGATTTAATGTGATGGCATTGATTGAACTCATTTATCTTCAGTAATTCAGGTATCATGTTAAAAGTCAGTGTTCATTTGCGAAGAGTGTAACATTTTTACAGGTTTTAATCCGACTTCTTTGATTTTTATGTTCCTTTTTTTTAACTGGAACTTGTTTGCTCGTTAAAGAGAGAGTTTTTCAAATTAATTGTCTTTTCGTTCTTACACAAGTTACTACATCATGTGTTACTCTGCATTGTTATTTTAGCCAACAAGCTTACATTTTCCTTAAATTACGTTGTTATTGAGATTTTTATATATTCAAACTATAATAAAAATTCATTAATAATCACAAATAAAATTTAGTACTTTATTCTATTTTTTTGGTTATTCTTTGATAATTAATTAATAATATAAACATCATCTTAATTCTATACTATATATATTGAAATAGTAAATTGATTACAACGTACCTTTAATATTGATTAAATCAACAACTTAATTCAATAGCTATATCTCAATTCTAGTTGAAAAAAATACAACATTAAAGTACTACTTTCATTGTTTCAGCAGCAACATTATTCTTATAATGACGTCTATTAAGCCTTAAATCGCGTCGAAATAATCAGATAACACAGATAAGTAATTTAATTTGTCTGCCAACTCGCCAGTTCCGTTTTCCAATCGAACATCGTTGCGCCAATCGAGCACACACTTCTTGATTTCACGAAATACATACGAGAAAAACCCTTCCAATTCGATTGCAATTGAAAATCGATCTCCATCTTCTCTGACACACAAACTTTTAACAAGCGATCGGACCCTCTCTCTTTCTCCCTCAGCTCCGATATAATTCCTCATAAACAAACACACGATTTATTTTTCGAGCACAACCCCGTTCCCGTCGACGCGCACGTATAGTATATACACAAATATCTCATTTACAATTTCCCTCTCTCTCCGCCGACAATTTCGCCTAATCAATCCCCGACGATCTTTTCAATCGCCCCTCTCTCTCTCTCTCTCTCTCTCGCGGCCGCGAGAAGAAAATCAGTTCTCATAGGCTCGCGGCTATATATAGAAGCTCTCGCGTATAGAGAGTCCTATACTATACTGTATACTCCGCGGGCGTTTGCCGATCGAGCCGAGATTGCAACCGAGGGACAATGAGTGTGCCGATCGGCATACAGATGAAAAATCGATCGCCGGGCTTATATACCCACACACATACACACGGAGCGCGGGAAATTCAATTCGCGTGTTGGCATGGGCTTTCCTCGTGACCGATCTCTCGCGTTACAAATGATAACTGCGAACCATGGTATATCTAACCTAGGCCCCGATGTAATAAACTGACGGCGAGGTGTATACTGTATATATACACACAGTGCGAAGTTTGAAGGATGCTTTACGATCGAGGGCTTATAGCGACAGCTCCGCAGCGATGTGTGGCGCCGATAATGCACAACCGTTAGAACGAGTAGAAGCGAGTAGCGTGAAAGTAGTTCGATATATGATGGATATATATATATATATATATATATATATATATGTATACCTACCGATGCACAGGGAGGGCTTTAATCGCACACAGCGAAGCGTCGACTATGGCTGCGATTGTTTATGGCGCCTAAACGATGCACTTGCTTTATTAACTTTCGAGTGGGATATACGAGCCACCTATATAGCGT
>JAYJLV010058394.1:0-18047 GCA_036873485.1 Torymus texanus
ACGGGCCGAAAATATCACTTTTCCGATTCGGTGCCGGGAGGGAAATTGGTACTTTCGGGCAGGGTGTGGTGAAAATAAATTTAATTAAACTATAGCTAGATTAAGAATAAAATAAATTTGTTCTAACTATATTTGATTATTATATTTGGGCTTATGGTCAAATTAATATATAGTTTAATGTATTTCTTATAATTAAAAGACTGCAGAAAAAGAATTTTACATTCCAGAAATAATGATATGGAAAATGATTATTAATTGACATTATCTTCAATTTTGTCACAGTATTATCGCAGTTTATCAGTGAAAATCCGGAAGTTTATTATGGATAAATATAATATTGATATATTCATTTTAAAATATATTACTTTTACGGCTTAAAAATTGATTATGTTAAGATTCACATTAAAGAAATAATTTTTTTCATTGAATGAAATCATTAATTTAAGTAATTAATTGAAGTATTTAATTTCAATAATATTAAATATAATGTTCAGCACTCTACAGTATTAAAATATTTTGTGATTTACAAATTGATTTTCAATACATAAAGTACATAAAAATTTTATATGCATAAAAAAATATACGTATAGCTAATAATTTATATTTATATAGCACATTGCATCACATAACTTTTATGTCATGAATTTTATTTCTTTTATCGCTACAATATACATACTCATCAAAAGCAACTCATACATTTTGTTTTATTACAGTACGACTTCCATAAATTATTTTCAAATATATTGCGCAATAATTTAATGACAAATACGTAGAATGTGCATACAGTCGTTGACAATAGGGCTGCAAATGTAAGTTATGCGTATATTTAAAAATTTCTGAAATTAGAAAAAGCGACATAAATGACGAATGTTCATTATAATATCCACTTCTATCCATTTCCGAAATGAGAGTGAGCATTGTTTTGGAATTAGACAATGAAAATATTTTTGAATAGACGAGCATTTTAATTTTTGGTAAATAATTCTTCTGTTTTTACGCATCTTCCCAGAAAGTAATTAATTTTCTTTAGAATTTCGTATCTATATTTGTTCATTTACATTTTGTTTTATGCTTTGTTATTTTTTTATGAAATACGCTTCCAAGAACAGTGATGGAACTGTCAAGCAAATCAACCGAAGTGTAGTTCCCCGGCTTTCCTTGTACGTTTTCCTTATTTTGTAATGCATGCATACTTCGACGAAACGTTAGTCATGGTTCGTTTTACATTTCAATCGTTGTTATTTTTGTTTGATTGTGACTTTCTTATCAGGCTAAAGCTAAAATTGCGAGGAAAAAAATTATATTTCTAGATTCAATGGTTTTTAAGTGATTTTTTTTAGTGCTTACATGTATTTATGAGCAGCATTTAATTCTATAGTTTTAATTGTCATTCTAGTAAGTAGTTAAGTTAGTTAGTATGCAATATAATATTACGTTATATTTCAGACAATACGCATAATAATTAAATCAAACGGAAGTTATTTACGAATACAGTTATAAACCAATTTTGCAATATAATTTACCAGTAATTTACACTATAGTACACCAATTGACTGTCAAAATAATCAATAAACCATCAGTATTCAACAAATCCACACATGTATAAATATAAAATATGTGAATACCAAATAATCACCATACTTAATCTACACCATAAGATCAAAACAAATAAATCAACCCTCAGGCTGCACCAACAATTCAACTTTGTCTTCCCATTCACTTCTATCTCTCTCTCACTCTCGTAGCCCTCAAAACTCCTCCACTTCCAAGTCAAACTTTCGACTTCTATCCGTAGGCATCCACACGCGACGGCCTTCTACCCTCGTTTAATGAAAAGTATCCAGCGGATGACTTAACCCGAAGCCCCCGTTGCTGAGATGAAGGACAAACAGGAGCTACCACTACCAACCCTCTCGACCACCACGATCATCACGACGACGTCGACGACGCAATGTGCGACCACCTCGACGACGTCGTCTGAATCGTCGTGCAGCTGCTGGCAAACGTTACTCTCACTGGTGAATACGATCAATCATGGTCTGGTGCTACTCACGACTGGCTACCTCCTCTACCTGGCCCGAGATCTGAGCAGCGTCACCAATCTCCACGTCGCCCTCTGCACGATTGGGGTAAGCAATCTGCGGACGGACAAATATTTGACCAGGAAGACTGGTGTGTACGTGTGTACTTGGGTATTTGTATGTATGTGTGTGTCTGTGCAACGTAGAAAGTTTCGAGACTGAGCGAGTGCTAAACGGAATTCGAGAAATCTTCAGGGTAAGGTCGGGGAAATTAGTACAGTTTTGAGAGGGTAGGGGATCCACATGCAGGCGACAGTGGAATGAGAGGAGAGGTCATGTTTATTGTTTGTACAGGAATCGCGGTGAAGGGAGAGTTACGAGGTTGATTGGATCAGTGGGTCTGAAAAGTCGTGCAGTGGGGTTTGGTTTGATGATAAAAAAATAAAGATGAAGGTGAGGTAAACTTATAGTGATTTACTATATAATGTCATACGAGAGTTAATGCAAATCTGAACTTTTGTAAGAAATAATTTTAGTTCGCGAGACAATAATAAGAAGAAGTTAGCCAAAATTTAACAAGAAGATAGTTAAGTGACGTGTTCATATTAGTACAGGGTTGTATTTCAAACTCTTTAAACACGAAACTTGCACGAAATATCTGTTAGAGCAAACTGAAGCCTTTAAGTACCGTCGAAACTTCGCGGCTAGAGAATCTGAAATATCTACCGAAACTTTGTTCAGCAATAAATTATTATAACGTAGATTACATAGTTATATCAAATTATTTGTTCTAAAGCTGATAATTTTCTAAAGCTGAATTAAAATTCTTTAAATTGCACTAAGTACATGAAAATCTCATTCATGGGAATTCAATTTCTCGAAAATCATCAGATAGAGAAGCTTTAGCAATATCTAAATCAAAATCTCGGTTGACTAAAGCTTCTGCTCCCGATAGCCGTAACCTTCTCTACACAACGCTGTTTAATAGACAACTTGAATGCACTTCAAGCTGTCTATTGAAACGCGAGATGCTTCAGTCATGATGGAGTTCAAACCCGAGCTATCGGTGCTTTCATAGTGGACAACAATTTTCGCTTTTTCACAATTTTTTTTTGAGTTAGAAAAAGTATAGAAGCCAAAATTTGTTAGTTTTTATTAAAGGATAACAATCTTAAAAGACAAGAATGAATCGTGTATATATATTACAGGTAATATTAAGCACATACATCTATTTCCAATTACTTTGAGTAACCGGTTATTAGTCTGGAATTCGAAACTACTCCGACTGTACACAGTTGGCAAGCAAATGAAAAGTTTTATCTATTTGCATTGTTATTTAGATTACGCCAAATATTTGAAGTCGTCGTAGCCGTTGTCGCTTGATTTTGTGCGGTGCTCGGCACGAGCCGGACGACGAAACTTTCTCCAGTTAGACTACGGAAATCCTTGTAGATTCAGTGCGCGCGCGTACACGGAATCCCTTGGATTTTATTAATCAAACTGAAATTAGTGCGAGTCGATGGGTTTGTAGGTTAAAGATGGATTGAAAGTTGTAAGGAGGAAGAAAGACTCATGTAAACCTATTATTTTCGGAGTTAATTAGAGATTGAACATGGTTGTATTTCTAAGACTTTTATGTGGGGCTAGTTTCCAGGTATTTTTAAACTTGATATAGTGTAGTCAATCCACAAAGCTGTTAAAAATCGAGTAGGGTTAGCCTGCCCACCGTGAATTACCAGGATCAAGCTAACAAATGGCCAAGTCACGTAATGTTTTTATTCCCTGAAATAAAAAAGTTTTCAACTACTAAATGGTCATGTAATGACATTGAAAAGCTTTAAAATAGAAAGAACAAAGTTACAGCGCCTACAAGCAATGAAAAAAATATTTTATCGATTGGTTTATAGGGAAGGTGGTCATTCACTCGTGTAATGACCTTATAAAGCTATTTACAGTAAATGCTGTAAACAAATAGTATACTAGTAAATATATAATGTTATTTATATCGGGGGAAATTACTTCGAGCGATTTAGCGTTCTATAGCATCAAATTATATTACCGTGAAAATTTAGTTCGCTTCGACGAGTAATAAGAGCTAAATTTTATTCTACCAATTTATTAATTTATTATTATACAATTAATTTCTGTCAAAATTATGTCGTTTAAAGTTATTCGAGTTAAATCAAGAAATAAATTAAGCATAATTTTGTTATATTTTGTATATTTCGAGATTCCTGAAGTATGTCAATTGCCGTGAATGCGTTTATTTAGGTCAAGAGGGAACGTTTACGAAATTTGCGTAATATTAAAAGATTTTTTTGGAGTGCTGCTTAAAGTGGTTGAAACTTATTATGTAAGTATGCTCGTTTTCTTTTGTAAGTACAAAACGAATTGTTTTTTCCTCCTCGAGTGATCCTACTTTAAGATTAACAGTGAAAAATATTTTTTGGTGCATTAAATTATCTTTGTAACAAGTTTCTTTGATATGGTTTTGCAAATACGTAACCAAATTCTTGTGAATAGAAGCAGAATATTTTTCTAATTTCTTTAAAAGATTCAATCTAATTCAACTAACATATATATTTGAAATCAGTCCATACTTTTTCTCAAATTTTTTGTATTCCTTTTGTAATGTTAAAAAAATGCAAATATAATAAAGCATATTTTAATAAGTAAATGAGAAAAGTTTTAATGAAATCGATGTATCGACTTATTACAAGATATACCCCAGAAGGTATGCCCGTTAAAATGACTATCATTATTACTTTAATACTTGGTAGTTTCATTTGCTAATTTCTTGAAAACAAATAAATGCGTATTTCATAATTCAAAAAGATTAAAATCTTATTAAAAAATGTCGACGATCACATGCAAAAACTTTAAAAAAGCGTAAACCCTTTTTCCCTCAGAATACAAATCGAAAAGTGCTAAGAAATCGATAAAAAAAAGTGGTTGAACAGAAAATCGCACTTCAAATGCCCGAAATCTTTTCAAATCCGCCAAATTGTTCTATTCCCAAACCGAAGAGTGGCAAACGCACTCAAATCCCGATTCTTAATCAACCCAACGCCTCTTCTCTCTCTTTCTCTCTCTCTCTCTCTCTGTCTCTCTCTCTCTGTCTCTCTTTCTCTCTCTCTCTGTCTCTCTTTCTCTCTCTCTCTCTCTCTCTTTCTGTCTCTCTTTCTCTCCCTCTCTTACATTCAGCACAGCTGCTTAGCAAGAGTAGACGCGAGGGTGGCGCTGATTGCGATGGGTGCGCGTTAAACTTTTGCCTGCTGCTATTACTGCTGGCGCCGCATTGCACACCTCGACCCGCATTTTCATCGAGCCGCCGCCACAGCCTCGCATTTCCATGCGAGCGGGTGGGTTTCCCTTTCGGCATAAATGGTGAGAGAGAAAGAGAGCGAGAGAGGGAGTGAGGTTTTGCGGTGCGACGTCGTAATGTCGCAGGGAAGTCGGTGGTAAAAGGGGTAGTTTTTTTTTCGGGACGGAGGGTGGGAGAGGTTTAGGGAATTTTGAGTACGTTGACATCGAGTACTTCAATATTCTGGATCGATGATAATTAACTCGGTAGTGGAATAATAGAGTAATTTATCTTAAGTGAATTTGAAATTATACATTTGGAACTTCTCCCCCCCCCTTTTTTTAAACACCTGATATGCGTTTCTGGAGATACTCGTTTTTATTTAATCTGGTATCTGGTATTATATTAATTCTGGTCTTGTTTCATATGTGTATAAATTAGAATATCTTTCTCGATTCTAGATTAATTTCCATAAAAATTTGTATATAACTATTGTTTTAGCAGAAAACTTAATAAAAAGAATTTCTAATGGAAATCAACTTAATTTAGACAGTTTGTACAGTAAGTTAGTAAGTTTGTTATTCTTTTTCTTAGAATAGAGTAAAAGTTAAATGTATTGATTTTGTTACTTGGAAATAGAATATTTTGAAATAAATTAAAAATAAAAGTATAGAATATAGAAGAAAGAATAAAATACCGAATATAGAATAATGAATTTTTTCAATAGATGATTTTCAATCGGAAATATAGAAATTAGAAAAAAATTTTATATTTTTATAAAAGAAAGTAATATCTATTTATTTCAGATTTAGTTTAATAAAGATTTATTTGACAGAAAATGTATCATTGTCCCAAGTAGTAATATCAAAACAATTTAATAACCACATAATGAATGAATCATCAAATTTGGTTTAAATAATGAGCCACTTCTAATAATAATCATCTAATAATTATATGCACATAATTAGATTGACACGTACCTGTTTTGATTATGTAGGGTGAATTTTGTGCAGGCTGTCGGATCAAAATGACTGGCTAATTAGCTGCATCAATACGCATAATTATGGATTGACACTAAGGATTTGAAAACGCGTTGAAGTACTAGATTATGGTCATAATAGCGTTAGCAAAACCTATTAATTAACCGGTTTCCATTAGAAAGAAAATTTCAACATTTATCTCACTTTTGCACGGGTAAAAGCTAATAATATTAGTAATACATATTCTTCAATACACCATTAGACAATATTACATATCCTCTAATACATTATTAGATACCATCATAAGATATTTTTAGAGCTGTTATTATTATTAAACAAAATTCCTAAAATAAATGTCGAAATGCATAAAGCTTAACAAATTCTGAAATTCTAAAGTCTAAGTGTGTCTTCTAAGTGTTGTTTCTGTACAACCCGTTGATAAACAAAAAAAAAGAAGAACAAACATAATAATGTTTGTTAATAACATTAATTGCAACGGTGATCTTTGTTCTCGAACAACCAAGTAGGTCAGCTGAGTTATTATTAATGATTAGATGAATCGTCGTGCCGGAATTCCGTACGCAGCTTCGCACAGAGTTTGCATCTATCTCTCGTACTATTGCAATTCTCTATTATTCAAAAGTTTTTGATGCAGACTGCTACGTGTACACGAAGACAGGCACATTTTTTATTAAAAATTAAAATTTTTAGATGCGTGGGTTATATCGAGTAGCTTTATAGTTGTTTATCTAGTAGGACAAACATTGATGACTGTTTTACATTCGGTGCCGATGTGCATGCTGCGTCTCGTTGTTAAATTTTTTTCTATGAAAATTTTATTGATTCGAAACCAGGTGAATTATTTATTATTTTAGATTGCATTTATTTTCTATATGCAGGATATCTTATAAAATTTTTTAGAAATTTTATTGTGGTCAATTATTGACCCTTTCATCATTTATTATTGCGTACACATGTTTCATTGCAGTTCTATTCAAGTTATATTGCTAATAAAATTTATTTTTACTAAGATAGATTTTTCTCAGTAGTTTTTAGCTTTTTTGCTTCTTTCAAATTCAATTTATAAGATAAATAATGCTAATGATTAATGTAAATTTGAAAATTCTAAAACTTCACATCACTTCAAACCTTCTTAAATATTTTTCGATTTTATATTATTAACAGCTCCAATCTTGTTGTGAAATCAGCCAATAAGGTTTTATCCCTACCTGGTTTAGCGTCTTAACACCAAGCATCTTAACTTTAAAAATCATCAGCTTAATAGAAAAATTTTCAATAAATCATTAACACTCATATCCTATCTTTTTTCTTTCAGTACGTCCTGCTAATGTCAGAAGCCATAGTCGTGCTGACGGGTGAGAACATCTGGACACGTCGTCTCACTCGCCGCTCGAACAGTCACCTGCACTGGATTCTGCAGGTCCTTGGCGCGATCTTCAGCATCGCAGGTGTCTACGTCATGTACCGAGTAAAGAAGCGTCATTTCCTTTCAACCCACGGCCTCGCAGGCATCATCTCCGTAGGCGGTATAGTCGTGCTTTTCTTATCCGGCTTGCCTGCTCTTTTCGCCGCAAGACTGCGCAAAACCATCAGGCCAGTCATCGGTAAATTTATCCACAACTTCCTAGGGATCATATGCTTTGCTATTGGTATGACCTCACAGTGCTACGGGTACAAGAAAAGGTGGAATGCTGAGGCGCCACAAGGTATGGATACGATTCTCATTGTCACCACAGCGATGATCACCGTGTTCTCGCTCATCGGCTCACTCAGGTCGCTTTGGGAGCAGTTCAAGAGCCTCGCCAAGTGCAGGTGATGATGATGATGATGATGGCGATGGGGAGGAAAGATAAATTAGAAGAAGGAGGAGGAAAACTATTTCGAGGAAGGGAAGAAAAAAAAGTACCTATGATATCGATGCTCAGGGAAATGTTTTCGTAGAGAAGAGAATGTATATTTTCCTATTCTGCGCTTTTATTCGACGCACGGGTCCGACTGTTTTTGACATTTTCTGTTTTATGGGTCGTATTTTGTGATGCGAATGCTTTTTCATCATAAATCTTAAAAAATACAGAAAAATGTAGCAAAGGATTATACTATTTTAGTAGATACATTTTTTTATAAACTAGTTTTTTCCATTAGTTTTATATATTTAATAGAGCTATTTAAGTAAACAGTTTTTATTATTATTATATATAGTAGATGTATTATTTGTTAAAAGAATTTATTTAAAACAAATTTAAATTATTAAAAAATACAAAATATTTTATAAAGTGGTAAGTAAAGCTTTAAATGATATATTACCTCTATTGGTATTACTTTTCAAATTGTTAATTGTGATCACAATAAACCTTTGATTAACTTATACAAAAACTATCTTAATTATTCCATTAACACCAGAACCGAGGCGCGAAAAAGGATAACAAGTAAGTCAAAGCACGATCGGTAATTTTCGTCCGGCTAGTTCAGGCCAACTTCTGAAGCCTGTCTCTCTCTCACTCTCACTCTCTCTCTCTATATATATATAGGCATTTCCGTAAGTTCGTGAAATACGGTTTTGCGAAAAACGAATTTAAACTTCGGGTGTACCATTAAGGCGGCCTTCTATCGCGCGCTCTTCAAAGCGTCCCAGTTTAGTCAATTTTAGAACTTTTTTAACAGTAACCAGATTTTTAGGTCTTCATAAAGCAAAGAGTGGCGCAGTAGCTTAGAAGCAGGAAGCTGACGTAACTCAATGCAGCTAGGATATCGACCCTAATTATTACCGGAATTTTTTTTTTTTTAAAGTTTCAGCGAGTAATTTTACTTATTAATTAAAATTTCGGGGCGAATGAAAATAGTCTATACCTATAATATTTATTCAATGACTTGCAATCGACCTGTATGAATAGCACGAGTCCAGAATAAAATGGTCGATTGTTAATCCGAGCAGCCTGTCATTACATGGCGGCATTCAGAAATTGTCGTATCAAGCAGCGAGCGCATCGATTACGCGCATCTGTTAGTCATGGATTGAAAAAAAAAAAAAAAATCGTATTGAGAACTCAAAAAGCGAACGCACTTCGATCGGTGCGCTCGGCTGGTCAGTCGCGCGCTTGCTGTTCAATTTGGCGGAAATAGATAAAACCGTCAAGTGCCGTAGCTTTCAAGCATTCATTGTGAATGAGATATATATATTAAGGTAAAAATTTAAACATGCTTTTATGCTTTATCAATAGGTTTCACGAAAATAGAAATCAATCCTTACAATTTTTATGGGCAGATATATATTCAGTCAATAAGTGTTGAAGAGCTTAGGATCAATACATTTGTTGGTAGGTAGTTGTAAGTTGTATAGAATATTTTCATAAAACTATTTATTTCCATTAATGTTACTCTGAGAAGTAAAAAGTTAATTATAAAAGTATAAAATATCCCCAAAAAACTTTGTATAAAAGTAAATGTAATTTAAAAGAATTATATCGTCAAAAGTATTACCTCTTATGTCGTTATATTTTATGAATTGTTTCGAATATTATATCAATTATTTTAATTATTGTATGGATTATTTATTACTTAATTATTTATCGTTACAAAAGATGCAAATCGTTACAATTTTTTGGAGCATGGCATTTTTACGCAAGAATTGACATATTAAATCAAATTGAAATATTTAATAATATTTTGTATTTATAATATATTTTAAATGGTAATGAGCGACGATCTACAATTATTGAGTTTAAAAGTACTCTACTCCACATTATAATATTAACTTTCATAAATTGATTTATTAGTTGATTATTATTTGATATGTATGTAAATTTTAAGTTACCTAAATAAACTAAATAAAATATCCAAAATGCATATTTTTAGAAATTGTTCTATATCTCGTTAAAAAACGAGTGAGATAAAAGACGAAAGAAAATAAAAATACATAGTTTTACAGTAGTTTTCTTCTTTTTCGAGACCTAACAAGAGCTATGACATTTCTAAAAAGGCTTCCTATAGAAGCATACATTTTCAAGTATACTTTACAACAAATATTGTTATTTATTATAGTCATCTGTGTAATATAAAAATTGAACAAATAAAAGTCTGAAAACAATTTCAAAATATTGAACTAGTTTCTAATCAAATAGAATAGATTTTTAGTTAATAAATTGAGCTAAATAATTGAATTGCACGAACTATAAGAGATATTTTCTACGAAAATATAGTTGACTTTACAAGTTTAATATTATAAAAGGAATTTTTATACTGCAAATAAAACAAAAGTAATAAAATCAACTTTCATACGTAATTACATTTTTTCAGAAATGTATTAAATTAAAAAACTTTTTATTTCCTTTTATGAAACATCAATAAAAAAACATTAAGATCAATTTATAAGTAGCCAACTAAGTACAGATCTATTTACGTACGCACTCTATATTTTTAGAACATGATGTTTTCTCTCTTTTATATTCAGTTTTAATCTTTTTAAATTATAAGATAAATCATATAAAATAATGCATTTTACAACTAGTTAATATACAAACGAATCCAAAGTTTTGTTCAAATGATATGGCATATTTATTTCAAATTTTACAAAAATGCATTATTACGCATGGTAATGACCTCTTTATTTTGCATATATAAAAAAATATATTTTTTTCATTAGTTAATTAAACACTGCATATTTTAGTTAGTTGGTAACATTTGACAATTATATTCCTAATGAGTGTCCTTTTTGTTCAATAAACTTAAATACAATAGTGTAAATAATAAAATAGTACACTGAAACGATCTACATTGTCTAATTCATACATTAATTTAAACCTAATAGAATTAAAAGCTCTTAAAAAATTTATAAGTTTATAAGGAGCTTTTTTCTGATCTTTTATTAAAAACTGACAAAAATACACTAGTTAAAAGATATTGTTAACAACTTCAAACTAAAATAACAAGATTAGCTTTACATGTATGAAAACATTATAATTATATGAGTATAAAAAAAATTTCAAGCTATTTCATGGCACCTCTAATACTTACCTTTGAAGAGCTACTAAGATCCTTCATATATAGATAACAACATTTTAGAACCTCTTTTTGATTGCTTAATAAGTTATAAGAATGAAAAATGTTTATGTATAAGCTGTGATATATCTATATATATATATATAGATGAAGTTAAAACTCAATTCAATGTATGGAAGGTTATACATCGTTGCTTCGCTCGATTATGCGTTACTTCTTTCCTTATAACCACCAAATACGATACTACTAAGATCTAAGATTCTTAATCCAAATTTATTAATTTATGTACAAATTCCCGTTGAAAACGCATGCCTTTATTTAATTTAAATTTTCAGAAATTTAAACGTTGCCCAATTATGTCGTATACCGATACCCATTCAGTGCTTTTTTTCCTTAATTACGAAATATATCAAATCACTATCTCTTCACTTTCGATGCAAATTCTAAACATCCCCGATATCACATCCCCATCCTCATAATCATGCAAACCTCGAGAACCGCAAAAACAACCACAGGCAGCACCTCCAGAAACTCCATCCCTCCCCCTTTACCCCCTTCGAAAATCAATTTCCGATCCAATCTCCCCTCCCCTCCTCTACCCCTCATTCCCACACGACGCTCAACAAGTACACGTATCCACGAGGACACGGCGATTCGCGATCGATAATCCCTTATACCGACAGTTTATTTCTCTGAACAACACGCACACCTGGGCGAAAGGGAGCTTCATTAGCCTGGGCGTGTCGGGCGCTATTACGCGTGTATAATAAGCGCGTCAATAATCGCACGAACGCTGCGCAACCCCGTAATGCCCATTAAGCGAGCAACAGCAACAGCATCAACCCTGTAAATCGAGAAAGCCAGGCGATCCAACCGCTTATCGGATATGGCGGTACTCTTTCGCGCGAGGGTGAACGGGATAGCGTGCGATACGGTTCGATGCTTTTGGTGGATAGGGAAGCATGCGTGTATATGTATATGTATGCGTGGTTTTCAGTAAGCCTTTGGTTTTTCGGTGATTTTTCAGGTGGCGACGGAAAGGGGGAGAGGGATTTCGAAGTGGCGATATGGATGAATAAGGTGGGAATTGAAAAAAGCTTTCGGTTATATATTTTAGGTCATGGGTGTACTGTTAAATCTGGTTCTTTATACGTTTTTACAGAAAATATATTCTTAAACGTTCCAAAAACAGGAAGAGCGATAAGTGATTTTTCACAATTTTCAACAGATCATAACTCAAATCTCTCTTTTTCTACTTGAATTTATATGTCTTCGTCGAAATTATTCAGCACCTTTGGAATCTTAATATTGACTCAACATCACTAACTATTTTTCGTCCCCTGTTTCCATATTAAATTTCCATAAAAAAAATAAATGTGCTGTTTAAAACTGCGTCGTACGCCCAATTTCGAGATTCAACATTTTTTTCGTATAATATTTATCATAGAGCAAGAAAAAGATTTTGCATAGGTGTGCATTTAATATCTCTATTTTTTCTTTATTCTTTTGTTAAGTATCTTAGAATGGAATTTATGCGAAATTTCTCTTAGATCTAATAAGTACCGACAGTTATAACAAAATAAAGAACTAAAATATTTTAATAAACGCAAAGCAATTTCCCATTCCATGCTATGTTTAAAAAATTCGATTAAAAGAAATTTAATAGTTTTCACAGAAAAGTATTTAATTATCCATCTGAAAAAACCATACATTTTTCAACAACAAACTTCCAATAATTGATCCCCCATTTTTCACCAGCAAAATACATTTATACTCCTCGTCGAGATAAATCCAATGCTGCAAACTTTTTCAACACATTCAACCGCTAAACCGAAAAAAAGCCCCTAGAGAGCTACAGCAGTTTACAAAAGCGAGGAGAATGCGACGTAAAAAACTTTTGTCGATCGCATTATCTTGCTCTCTCTACGTTCTAACCGTTGTGCACATTCTGATCAGAGGAAGCTCCCTCGGACCTCATTATAAAAATGACGCACTTTTTACAACGCGTTTGTCCAAACGATAGCGAACGTAACGATCGACCATATCGCTTCTTCCTCTCCCTCATTGGTCAAATGTTTATTTTCCTCCTGTTTTTTTTTTATCGGACAAAGAACAACTTAACGTGCATGAGCAGCGAAAGCCAGTGAATCGCATTCACGATTAATTGAGAGTGGGAGAGTTGGAACGTGAAAAAATGTTTTTCTAATTCTGAAGCACGCGCTCGTATAAGTTAAGCTCTAAATTTTACGGAAATACGCACTTTTTTGTTTTCGAACAAGTTTTTTTTCAATATTTCGAAGCTAGAATGGCGTGCGTTAATTGGGCGTAATGGTTAAAAACATTTTTTTACTGGTGTTCTTTTATGCTCGAATGAAATTCAGATGAATATTGGAAGATTTCTTTGCATACGCTGTAAATATTTTTATATTTTTATTAATCCGTGTTTTAGTTCAAGTAGCTTTTCAACATACGAGTATAATACTACCACATCTCTTTTAATAACAGATAATTCACGTTATGAATGCAATGAATATGTACCGAGAAATGAACGAGACAATAAAAATTTTCATGAAATATTAATTCACTGATATCTTTGCCAGAGTTATTTATATGCATGTTATGCAAAGACGAAGCTTCTCTCTATCTCTCTCTCTCTCTCTCTCTCTCTCTTTACTTACCTCTTTCGCTATAAATCTAGGATATGTATATAGCTAAGTATAAGCCTCCAACAACGCGTCACAAAGCTGCATACATTATCCTGTCGACTTACCTGATATTAAAGAATCATAAAAAAAACGCTAAAGAATAATAAGAAAATCGAATGAATAACACAGAGAATCACAGAGTAATCGGATTTTATCTTACAATGCCATATTTATTTTGTCCGCATACATATCGTGTACCAATCGCGCCCTACAGCTTCGCACTCATTACACTCCAATGAGTTCATTGCCATAATTACCGCATATATATGCACCCCTCTTTCATCATAAAAAATGAAAATCCACAATACAATCCGCAGATACAGCCACACATACATACATACATACAGACGCACGCATGCATACTTAAACATGCGCCGGCGGCTACGGCGACGGAGTCTTTCTCCTACGTTTAACTGTGATTCCGCTACTTTAATTGCCACTGCGTGCAGTTGAGATGCACTCATATTATACTTGTACTCGTCGTTGTCGTCCGCTGCGCCGATTAATAATGCGCTTCTCTTTTGCTTTCTCTTTTTCTCTCTTATACACGTTATACTTTATGATCTCGTAGAGAGATAGAGACGCGTATAGCGAGAGATATAGAGAGAGACTCTATAATGATTAATTTTAATCACAAAGTCGCAGCTCGGGGGCTACATCGTAATATTAGATTTAAGTTCGTCCATGCGTGCACGCGCTGCGCGATGCGCGTGTCCGTTTAAAAAATTTTTCACTTTTTTTTTTATTTTTATAATGGTATTATATAGTATCAAACAAATTATTTATCAACACTATTAACACTTTTTTGTTCGTTTGTCTTTCACTTTTTCTTTTTCTCTCTTCTTTCTTTTTCTTTTTCTTTTTTTTCTGGTAATATACACTTACTGATTCGGGAGATAAATCGTGTAATCGTAAAAATTTCAAACGAGTCGTTAACAATAAAACGTTCGCCATTATCATACTTTTCCTTTTTTTCTTCTTCTTCTTTTTTTTTACAAAAGACGTGTACATCGTTAAACGTTTACATTAATTAGATTTAATTTTACGGTGTCGTATATATTTAGATTCGAACGTCGTGTGTTGCATTTCTGCAACGAAAATCAATGTAAAAATAACGGTTTTTCAATTAATTATATACTCTTCACTCCATTTTGACAAGAGAACATACTTTATACATTCACACATTGATAAGGACAAATAACTGTATTTTACATTCTGCTTTGCTTATAGTATATAATATAATGTTTAACTATGCGTTTGTATATGTATATTTGTATAGCGTTAAATAAATATTGCGGTGAATATGTGTAACATGCAGAATATAGCATTGAATACAACTGAGTCAGCGTACATGATGACTTTGGCACTATAATATAAAATATCAGTTTTTACTATTTCATTAACTAAACAATATAGCAGTTGATTTACTAATTTTACCGTATCTTTTTTTTACTGGGAAATAGAACGGAAAAAAATAGCACGACCTTGAAACATTTCGTAGACAATGAAAAATGGCGGCCTATTTTTTTCTCACTCTGTTAGCTTTATCTCTACTACTGAAAAAAATGAATACAGGTTAGAGTAATAAACAAGAAGGACGCATAAAAAATATCAACGAAAAAATAACGAATTACAAGTATTAAATGAGGAATGACGCAACGAAAATACATAATAATAATAATAACAGTAACAAATTTCAATAAAATAAATAACTTCTTTCGCACATATACAATACATCAGCAATGCCTAAATAAACATTCATCGTTTAATTCTCAACGCTAAAATAAACTATGTATAACCCCAATTTCACGGCAAACATAAATATAGTAGCTCTCGACCGCACACGTACGGCGATAACAATAAAAACCGGCAACAAATAGATATTTATACATTTCGCTTAACGCGAATATACCCCGTAATCGTAATGCCTTCACCCCAAATACCACATCACCAAATGAATCCTTACTTACTTTTACTTACTTACGCGTCTGCGATTAAAAAATATGAAAATACAGTTATTGCTCCTCATGCCCAGGGTGCATTAATTAAAACGGCTCTAGACGCTACCGGGTGTTATTTATATATGTATAAGTATATATATATATATATTCTTATATGGTTATGTGTAGTCGCGTTCAGCCTATATGATTTACGCGTCACGGTATTTTACGGTAATTGATGTGTAACGCGGGCGTGAAAAATCGCTCGCAATCCCTCCCCTGTGATATTACGAGCAGTCGCTTTGCGTGATGCTCCTCGCAGCAAGAGACGCGAAAAAACAAAACGGATCGCTGCGAAGAGAAAGAGAGAGAAAAAAAAAATAAAGGGGAAGTGTCTTGGGAATTGGTGATTGGGGGAGGGATTTTAGGGGTTGAATATAGGTGTACGAATTTTATCGGCATGGTTTGGCAAAGAAGAGTAGATACAATTGTTGTTAGTCAAATTTAAGGCTAATAAATTTTAAATGTTTCGTAATGAAAATTCGAGTTTCGCAAAGGAAATAATATTAATTAATAGCAGTTTTTCCTCTTCAAAAGAAATAATTATTCTGTCATACGAAAAAATGTTGTTCGCTGTTTCAAATATTAGATTGCCATCCAGAAAATTAACTGTCTAACAAAAAATCGTTCGACAAAATTTCAAATATGTATTATCTCCTTGATTGGGTGAAATAGTCCAATTAGTTTGTATCTGCCAGTAGCGTTTGACATTCGGCTATATAAAATATTTTACCATTGAATCGCTCACTCGACCAAATTAAACACCAATAAACACAATTTTTCTCATCAATTTTTTATCTCGTCCAACAATTACTCGCCCGTTAAATTTTTCAGTCCCAGCAATTTAACATCCATACACTCTTGTATCATTTTTTTTTATACACACGCAGAGGAGAACACTGAACAAAAAAGTGCGCCGTACGACAAATTTTTCGCTGGTTGAGTGTCAATTATGAAGTTCGGCGGGCGCTCGTGTACCCGTTTCTCCTCGTCCTTTTTGTTATCTCGCTTCTCCGCACGCGGCTGCGTGCACGTGTGTGTATGTGTGTGTGTGTATGTAGGGAAGGGGAACATTTTTTTTCCTCTTCGAATTTTTCTCTCTCGGCCATCCGTGAAGGAAATTAAGCGCACAGGGGATAGGATCATGATGGATTTTTAGGTTGCGGATTAAGCGATAACAGGAATGGGCTACGTCCGAAGCAGGGGGTCCTGAGGAGATTAGTTTTCCAAGCGTACGGAAAATTGCCGTTATGAAGTTTGGAGTTTATTGTCCTCCTTGAGAGTGGCGCCCTCACTGTCTACCTCTTCTCTTCTCTCTCTTTTACCCTCTGAATGTACTGAAGTGAAATTAATACTACAGGGGAGAGGAAGGCTGAATTTTTTTAGGTCTATTATCAGATTATTCGGTTGGAGGCTGAAAATTTAATATCGCGTAGTTGTGTAAATCTAAAAATATAAAAAGGGGGACTTTAAAAATGTGGATAAAAGTTATGAAGATTGGAGCAGAGCATGAAAAGGGAGATGAAAATATAATTCATTAAAGCTCTGAAGCTGCTCGTGTAAAAATGTAATTTACAAGGTGTAATACTTTTAGTCCTTTATTACATTAATCGCTGTTTTACTCAATATGGAGAAATTCACAAAATATTATAATAAAGAGGTGTAAAATCTCGTAAAATGAAAGTCAATAAATTTAATAATGTTAAACCGTCTACCCTCTAGGGATTTTCAGTATTAATTATTTTCTCGTAATTGATGTTAGAACTTCGAAAATGTATAACTCCATTAAAAAAAATTGAAATCTCAAATTTAACCGTTAACCATAAAAAACTATCATATAATTTCACCCTATATACAGGAAAAATTAACGGTAATATTAGCTCGAGAAAGCTATCAGACACTTCCAATAATTATCCGCAAAAAGTCTGATTCCGCGGTTAAAAAGTCACCTGAGAGAGAGAGAGAGAGAGAGAGAGAGAGAGAGAGAGAGAGAGAGAGAGAGAGAGAGAGAGAGAGAGAGA
>JAYJLV010058404.1:0-18045 GCA_036873485.1 Torymus texanus
TTATCGTCAAGTGTACACACATGCCTAATATCAAACGCCACGCCCCTTACCTACGCGCCTAGCAAGTATCCGTTACACATTGTTATATGTTACGTTCTATTAAAACATTCGAAACCATATCAAACATCTTAGAGCCATTTGCTTACGTTTGCGAAAAGTGTGTTAACGTATTTGGGAAAAATCTCAAATATTCTATCAGAGAAAATTTTAAAGTAAAATCATATTAAAATCTTGTTTTTGGTTAGA
The DNA here is from genome assembly GCA_036873485.1 of Torymus texanus. Lineage (NCBI taxonomy): Eukaryota > Metazoa > Arthropoda > Insecta > Hymenoptera > Torymidae > Torymus > Torymus texanus. The sequence continues at coordinate 247 of JAYJLV010058404.1, forward strand.
GTTGGGCAACCTGATGAACCTGAGTATAAGTAGTTAACTCCTAACTTCCTCTTAATCCAGGGATCGTGACCCATTCCTTTCCATACAAGGGGCGTGTGCAATACAAGTGTTTCTAAGAGACCAATGTGCCGCTTTCTGTTGGTTCTGTAAACCTCGCAAATTCCTAATCCACAATGAAATTGCACTTCTAAAAAAAATATCTTTATAAGCGCCTCTATACTTCCTACCCATAGCTCAGCCCAGGTTTACTAGCTAACGCAGCTACGGCATGAAAGAGCATTAATTCTCTATGAGTTAAAAACCATCCTTTGTTTTGTCAACATGTAGATATATAATACGTAATATATGTAATCAATTGATAAGTGGAAAAATAGTCTTATCGACTCTCATATATTCATGTACTTTTGGTCATGAAAATGTTGGCTTTTTCAGATTTTAGATGTTATTTTGATTTTATTTCATAGCACTGGTTGGATATTTGATATTTATATTAGTATTAGCAATAATAACCTAATTCAGTATAATATTTGAAAAAGTCACTCAATAGTAGATGGATTAAAAGAATAAAAGGACAGATTGTAGTAACTTTTAGTTGAATTGATGCAGTTGACATAAAATTCTAAATGCACACATGCAGTTACTAGATCTTATATTTTAATTATTTTATACGGTTAAACAGATCTCATATATAGGAAAGAAAATTTCAAGAAAGAAAAAATGAGGGATCTCAGGACTGATAACTTTTGAAGTTTCATGGTATGTTTCTTTCAAGGCTTATTTCTCAATATTATATTTTGAGCTTGTGCGTTGTTTTTCTCAGCAACCAATGATGGATTTTCATTAAAAAAGAAGCAAATTACTTGTTTTTTGCCTAGCTATGGCGAAAAGAGTTGAAAATATTAAGTTTATTTGATTAAGTATTTGTTTAATGCAAAAAATTAAACAAATTCATAAAATATTATAAAATTGTTGAAAAAAATTAGTTTTTTGCTTTAAATAAATACTTAATCAAATAAACTTAATATTTTCAACTCTTTCCACCATAGCTGGGCTCAAACAAGTAATTTGCTTTTTGTTTCATAAAAATCCATTAACTAGTTGCTAAGACAAACTGCACACCAACATATTTTTTCAAAATACCATAATTCTGGATAAAATGGTTGGATGGTCTATATTTTGCATATTGTTGTAGAAGATAAGTTATATTTATGGTATTCATACATTTTTATGATATTATAATATTTTAAATCATTTTTTCAGGTAGTTTTGGCCAAAAAGGTTATTTAGGTATAAGACCGTCTCAAAGGTAATTGAATGTATAATATACAAAGAATGGGTCACTAATACAGTTGGTTCTGCTTTATTTCCATTTTAGAATTTTTACATTTCAGTAAGATTTGAAATCCCGAAATTTGACATTGAAAATCTCGGACGCCAACGTTGGGATCAAACAACGCGAACCGTAGAGCTTATAGATTTTTCGACTCTCGCAGTTGGTGATGATTGCCAATTTGGAACTTCTTTCATTCCAATGAAAACATATACTTACTTCAAGTATCTCCGAAATACTATGTTACAATTTGATATTCGAATATTGTCAAGTCATAATTTCATAATTGCAATGCTTCTTGGAGCTTAAGGAATTAAAAATATTTGAATATCGAATCTCCAAATTTTTTTCTGTATTGGGAAGATATGATCCCTTACATTTGTTTATTTATTTTTAATAGAAAAAATGAAATAAATAGAAAAATATATTAAATGCAAAACATTCGGAACTTCTGCGCCACGCGTTCGGTCCTCCCATACTTCAGCTTGCTTGCTAAATCTATAGAATCCTTGCAAAATAAAAGAATTAATAGTATGTCACAAATGTTGACATCGATGAGTTTCGACTTACCTCATACGGAGCCAGGGCATCACTATCACCATAGATCATAAAAACAGGAACAATGATATTTGTGATGTTATAAACTGGTGGAGTTGAATTACCATATTTTAAAAAGTTTTTGATTATACCGTAGTCATACATACGAAGTTCTTCTACAAACGTAACAAAACATAGAATTAAAAAAATGTAATTTTTATGAGTTGAAAAAGAACGATTATATTTTCTACGACATGTCAAAACAAGAATATTCAATTAAATTATTCATTCGCTATCATTTATAATAATTCTTTTCTTAATCTCTTATTGTATATTACAAATGTAGCATATTTTCTTTTTGAGTTATAATGTGACTAGCTTACTTGAAAGTATATTTGTACTTACTAGGAGAGAGTATGATGTGCAGATCACCGAATCGTCCGAAATTTGGCGGTTGGATTCTTTGGCCTAAAAAAGAAACCCGTGTCTCAGTATTTCGTCAAATGGGCCTTCAGTTCAGACTAGAAACCAAAGATGAAATCCTTCTACTTAAAAAAAAATTTATGTAAAAATTCCTATCTATCCAAAAGTTACCCTGATAATACACTTTCAATAAAAAATTCAAAAATTCAAGTTTTTGTAAATATTTTAAATAAAATAGAATATCGGCATAATTTTTGAATGGATGGAAATTTTTAGATACCCGCGTAAAAAGAATTTCAAGGGCAATGTATGGGCTATATGTGGCTTCGATGCTTTAGTCGATTGTTGGCCATAGTTTTCCCACATAATACTTACATATCATAGCTCTGGATTAAAAGGAAGCCATCTTAGCGTCCGCTTGAAAAAGGAGTCAACTCGGCGTCCGCTTAAAAAAGGAGTCAATTCGGCGTCTGGGTCAAAAAGGAACGATCTCATACGCTATTTTTTCCTCGAAATTTAGGTTGGCAACATGAGTAAATTATTCAATTTAGTTGCTCGTGATAGCTTCCCGGCGTAAACGAAATTATATGTACACAATAATATATTGAATTTGCATTCTTGTATAATCGTAATTCATTATTACTAATGTAATAATATATTCATATACAGCCATAAACAATCAGATATAACAATTACATGAGGAAGTTTCCGCGTATTAATCTGTTATTTAAACTGACTAGAGTTTTGCATGCGCGCATCGCGCGCAGATTATTCGACTAATCCAGTAAGAAAATACTCAAACTATATTTATAGACTATACATTAACAGTAATTGAACGTTTTGAATACAATAATTGAAAACTAACTTCAATATTTATTTCCAAAAACCTAAATTTAAATAATAAACTAGAAATTTGTATAGTTATACCATTACGGTATACGCTTCTAAATACAAAACCTCAATAATAATTAACTGTAATTTTTCTTTTGATGAATGGTTCGAATTGCTAATCTATTTTGTGCTAGCCTCTAACACTTTTTAAAACAGGTCTTTAAGTAGGCAAATGCCCGTTTCGGTAAGAGGTACAGTTGATTGGCTAATTCTTTTAGTGTCAGTTTTAAGATAGGCCATAGACGTCGATTGCGCTTTTTTATATCTGATTATTTATGGCTGTATATCAGTATATATTGCCATGCAGTATATATAGTTCTACATTTCTCCATTTAATGGTGTTGCTAACCTAAATTTCGAGAAAAAAATAGCGTATGAGATGACTCCTTTTTGAACCGGACGCCGAGTTGACCTCTTTTTCAAGCGGACACTGATATGAGTTGACTCCTTTTCCAAGCGGACGCTGAGATGGCTCCCTTTTAAATGGGATTAATGTGGACATGATATGGGAAACAATATGGTTAATATTTGGCTTAGGCGCTAGAGCCACATATTGCCCATATACTGCGCTAATGTGGAAAGTATGGCCGATATATTGCCACTATATTGCATACTGTCATACAGTATATATGTCATACTGTGGCAAAAATATTGGTCACGAAATCATATTTGACCGGGATAAACTTTATCTTTAAATAGAAGGATTTAATCTCAGCTTTCTATTAATAGTACTCAAATTATGGTAAAATAGTATTTCGAGAGTGATTTTGGTTTGAAGAGGGACTTGATTTTTCAAGATATTAGATATCAGGTCCCGTAAAACCCAACCGAAGGCCCCTTTGACAAAATGTTGAGACACGGGTCTCTGTTTTAGTTTCAAAGTTTCGGAAAAATCAGTGACCCGCACCTCATACCCTCTCCTTGTTAGATACATGCGATGTTTACCAGTAATATTTATGTTATTGTTGATTTAATACTATGATCAATTATGTTATTCAAGTTTAAATATTGTCACTTATAACTTCATATATATTTAATAAATATTCACAGACAAAATCCCATTTTATTCTAATATATCTGTTTTATAGTGATTGCTTTGTATATGTACATTACTTTTTAGTAAAATTTGATAATAATGGAGTAGAGTCCGCCATGAACCACCTCCCGGATAATATATCAAAGCTTCTGTAGATAATGACTAAAAAATCCAATATTTCGATAGTTATTATAGAATGTGTCAATTAAATAATGCATATAATCTTATAAAAAGTATAAATATTTGCCATATCTAGTAAGTCGAGATTGTAGCCAGCAGCATACTCTAATGCGCCAAAGCAAATCATTTGCATAAAGCCGCCATTGCGACAAGTGTTGTTTATAACTTCATCGACTAACAACGTTCTGGGTAATACATCAGTGAATCCAAATTTATTCATGATTGGCTATAATGAACGAGCAATTTTTTCAGACTATATTTTGTAATTATTCTTGAAAAAAATTATTATCTTTTTAGTATATTATATGTTTACTTTAATTTAAAACGAAAATGCAATAGAAGTATGAAAAGTAATTTAGTACCAGTTAGTTGATACGTTATAATCAATTAAAGCTTTCCCTAAAATTTGAACAAGTGAAATTCGCTTGAAATAAGTGGATATTCATTTTTTGTTAGTAAATAGTAGTGTACATTTTAAATAAGCGGGTGATTATGTATTTACAAAAAGTGAATATTTACTTTTTTTAACTAAATTTCATTTATTTAGATAGTTCATACCACAAAGTAAGGTCCATAATCGTGAATGAGTCTCAGTATATTCCTCGAGTTACTCAAACGGAAAACTGGGGCCAAATTAATAACCAGTTGTATCTTATTGTGGAACTCGACCTTCGTGGAGAGGAGAATAAGGCTCGCGGTCGTACCCATCGAGTGACCCACATAGGTTACGTTTAACTGGCCAGTTACATTTAGGATATAATCGATTGTTGTGCTTATATCGTAGAGCGCGATCTCGTCCACACTGACATCAATGATAATTAGTTGGTTAGTTGGTTCAAAATTACCAAATAGGCCAGCCAATAAAGATTTTTTCGGGATAAAAATTCTACCTGAAAACTGCTTGCATATACAAATCAAAGGTACTTCGTAGATCAATTTGACATAGTTTTGGACAAAATCCGTTCGTTAGAAAATTTTTTATTAACAAATTATATTGCAAAAAAATCGTATTTTTTTACATTTTTGCTTCTAAAATAAAAACTAATGAAGCGATCCGGATGTTATAAAGACAAAAGTTGTGGAGAATGAAAATACGAAGAAAATGCAATTTTGGGCAAGTCGATCGGATAATTATTTGTGGAAAAAAATCGGAAAATGTGGCAAAATTGTCATTTCAAAAAAATTCATATCTCCGTCATTTTTTAACTTGTAGCTTAGATCTTTCGGCAAATGACAGCTATTGATATGTTCTTTTGTGTGCAAAAACTAGGCGCCGCACAGTTTACTATTGTCATGAAATTCGTCCGAAAATCAAATAACTTTTGAACGAAAAGGTCTAAAAAGACGGTTCAGGTCGCATTTGGAAGCTAAATAGATGTAGAATACAGGAAAATTATCATTAAGACTTTATCTTGATTTTATGACTATGAAAAAATGACCTTAAGTTGGAAAATTTGAAGAAAACGCCTTTTCGAGGATTTAATCCTAAGATTTTACTGTTACTCTTGTTTTTGGGCATCCATTTCCGAGTAAAACAAAGTTATATATAATCATATATGGTTATATATTGATTTTGACCTTATATAAGAATATGTATATATATATATGTATATCTAAAATCATTATATATGATCATGTATGATCATATATACTTATATATGAGTATATATGGTCATACGTGATCAATATATTACCATATATTATCAGATAAAACGATATATAAATGTGATGTAGCATCGAAAATTTTTCATATGTATGATGATATATAGTTACACATGACAATATAAGACTATATATATATCATATATTAGTATACATGATCATGTATATTTATATAAGATCAAAATCAATATATAACTATATATGATTATATATACTTATATAAGGTCAAAATCAATATATAACCATATATGATAAATTATATATAATTAAATATAATTTATACTTAAATCATATATAATTATATATAACTTGGTTTTACTCGGAAATGGATGCCCAAAAACAAGAGAAACAGTAAAATCTTGGGATTGAAGCCCCGAAAAGGCGTTTTTTCTGATTTTCCAACTTAAGATCATTTTTTCAAAGTTATAACATCAAGATAAAGTCTAAATGATAATTTTCCTGTATTCTACATCTATTTAGCTTCTAAATGCGACCTGAATCGTCTTTTTAGACCTTTTCGTTCAAAAGTTATTTGATTTTCGGACGAATTTCATGACAATAGTACACTGGGCGCCGCCGTGTCGTATAATCGGTGCGGGCGTAAAGTGGGTCTTTACGCATACTATGTAGCAAATATAATTTCGTATGTACTTTAGGCATACTATGTAGAACATTTTCCGTTATTGTACGCGATTTTCAGATTAGATTCGTCATATTACCTTAAGTTTATGATATTTTAAGATACTTTTATGTTTGTATTCGTTAATTTTATGTTATTTTTATTTTAATTTAGGATATTTCATGTATAATAAATCAAAACTAATGTAAGACGATCTTGAAATATCGAAAAGTTATGCTATTTATGTAAAATTATGTTTTCAAGTATCCGAAAAATATCTTAACAAAAAGTAACATAAATTTTTCATCAATTTTATATTATTTGTAATATGTTGTAGTAGTTCAATAATTTTTTAACCTTTACTGTATATTAATTGAGCTTTTTTAAATGAAATTAACGTATAATAAAGGAAAAATATCATATAAAAGTGATGTTAAGTGATAAAAAATTAATGAAAATTAATGCTAGCAAGATTAATATTTAGCAAGATAAAATATTTTAAAATATTTATTTTATTACCGTTTAGGTAAGTAAAAATTTATTTCTTATTTCATATAATGTTCTTAAGTTGATTATATACTATCTGGGTGGTTGACGCGCGACGCGCGCAGGGGGGCGAAGCCCCCCTATTGTGTGTGTGTGTGTATATATATATATATATAATTATATATATGTGACTCGTGTTCTCTTTATTTTACAAGTTATGTTATATACGAAATAGAATATTGAAGGTAAAGTGAAAAGTTTACGGCATTAGAAATTATTAGAAGATGAATACAAGTTATTACTGTAATTTACTTATAATATCACTGACTTGGCAGATGAATTTTGTATATGTAATTTCTCAGCACATTCTTTATTTACCTCAGTATGTGCTAAAATTTTATCAAGAACCTAAGGATACAACATATGACTGACTGATAAAGCTCTATCTGTTGCTGCTACACATGCTCATAGCTTACAATTCTGAAAATCCTTATAATAACGTAACACATAATATTTATTCCAAATATAAAATATTTTAAGCTAAAAACAATACTATTTCATGTTTACGGGAAGAGAAAGCTATACGAAAGAAAAAAAGGAGCATTTCAGTAACATCATCTTTGAAGCTGTTTTCTACGTAAGGTAAAAATTTAGACATTGCGGTTACCTGCAAATTTAGTAAGTTAATGTATTTTAAATAGAATAATTCTAAACTGTTGATATTTGATGTTATATAGGGCTGACGAGTTGTACGTGATCATTTTATTTGAGTAAATACATTTCACAGCCCAAAACTGCTTAAAAATCTTAATTTTGAATTTTCGTAAGAGTTTTTATCAGCTTTTGGCTGTAAAACATTATTTACTCAAATAAATTTGAAACGTACAACTCTTCAGCCCTATATCACAAGAAAAATATAAAATATCAAGAGTTTGAGACTAATACGCTGAAAATTCATTAACTTTCTGAATCTGCAGGTAAAGGCAATGCTTAAATTTAGAATAGTCCATCTATTGGGATATAGTTGGAGAAACATTTTTTTTCGTATGTTATCAAAAATTGAACATATTTTCAGAATATAAATTTTAAATATTAATAATAATTCAAATTTATTTTTTACAGGCCATTTTCAGAAGACGGCTTTAAAGGTGGTTGACCCCCTTAATTAATTTCAGAGGAAGTAACGTTACAGAGTTGGATGAAATTTGGTTACAAATAATAATCGCAATAATGTGTTCTGACCCATCTGATTTATGTTATTTACAAGAATGTAAAATTTGTCCAGGCAGTAACGAAATTACGTTTCATCTTCTAAAACTGCAAGATATAGAAGGCACAGAAGAAATTACATATGCTTTGTGGAGTAATGGAAACTTGATTAAAAAAACAGTGTCGATTTCTGCTTTTAAAGATAAACTTTCGGTTTGGACCATGAAGGTTAGTACTCACCTGTATGTAAAAAATATACAACGCAAAGTTATAAAAGCAGAAAGAGAAAATGCTAAAGAAGACGTACATCATTTAGTTCTTCAAATAGACTTCGCTGAAAGCTGGGCTGAGATTCATAATAAAGCTGTTCAAGGAAATCATTGGGTTAATGACCGAATTTCTATTTTCGTATCAGTGTATTATCAAGGGGATTCGATACAAAGTTCCGCAGTCATAAGTAATGACCGAAAACATAATCCAGTATATTCTTTGCTAGCAGTGAACAAAATTATAACCTACTTAAAAAAAAAATTTTTCTGATTCAATGAAAGAAATTACTATTGTATCACACGGCAACGCTATATAGCCACTTTAAAAATCGCTTTCAATAATATGAATTAAAACGAGCACCATCTGTTATAAAATGGTTGTTCTCTGCTACTGTCAAAGAACAATGAAGCAGAAAAACAAAGGTGTGTACCTGTATATTACTTACGTTCAAAGATGAGCACCTTTATATTGAATGTTATATCAGTGACTATGTATAAGCGTTAAGTGTGAAAAATTCGGTTGTGCATTATCTCATTAGTGATCGCTATCCCAGTGCAAATCCCATGAATCTTACAAATATGTCTAGATAAACGAGAAATGGGGTTTTCGAGAAACATGCATTTTTCTAAGAAGTTAATTTTTCAGTATAAAGTGCGCAACTCGTGCATTTTTTTTTTTTTTATATAACATAAAGAACGAGAAACAGAACTGAAAACTGAGTGAAATTATGTGTTACACGCTGAAAAGCTTAAAAAATTGGTGTAACAGTAGAAAATTGAAATTTACATTGAAAAATTTTCGAAGTAAGAATTTTCTCGGTATTTTTCGACATTGCTGAATGCATGAAATTTTGTTGAAACGGAAGAATGAAAAAATACGTGTCATATAATTTTTAGAAAAGAACATAGATCTTTCAATTACAAAATTATAAGTGTCATAGCAGACGCGGTTCACCTGATTTTATATGAATCCCGCCATAAGTTAAACCTAAAATAAACGTGTATAAGCATATTGAAATATCGGACACCGATTCGAATTATGATATAGCACTTTCCTTCAAAGCGCTCCCGCGCTCCTTGATTTTTTTACACACAGATTGACAAAAATCAGTTAATCTTTTAAATTAACATTTTTACATGGAATTAATTCATATGAACAAATAGTCAAAAAAATATGCGAAATCACGATAAAATAAGGCACTCTTCAGTAGTGCGGTCGTACCAATTAAAATAAATGTTTATCTTTATTGTATTTATTACATAGTATTAATTATAATATATATCATATACAATTTATTTATAATTACTACATAATTCATACTCCGGATGAAGATTATGCCTGAAATCAGGCAGCTCTGGAGGTGGGGGAAATTCTTAGGATGAGTTCCAATTTCTTACTGCGGTGCTGTTGTTAAAAACCCTGTTTGCTACGGCACCTCCTATAAGGACTCTAGTATCGACGATGGCGAGATCCCGGCGGCGGATTTCTTGCACCAAATTCCTCTGCAGGATAGGGTCGCCAGAAGATGAAGAATATTACTCGCTCCGAGATCCTCATGCCCTTTGGATGTTGAGGTCGTCGGCGTCTTTCTGTACCTTGAGAGTTCAAGCTCGGTTGAGGTCGGACTGTTCGTTGGCAACTTAGGATTCAATTACCACACTTAACCATGATTGCGACGATCCTGGGCTTACGCACTCCTTCGTTGGTATGTGCAGCTCGCTGTACACCATCATACCCTGACGTCGTAAGTTCCGACCAATTTAAGTGAGGATGGAGTTGTAGAGAGCAATTCGCACGCCGCGGCTGCAGGGGCATATCTGCATGATTATTGGTTTCCGTCAATACGCACCCCGCACGGTAGCACCGATTCCCGTGTCTCCACCCGGTGGTTTTGGCTCTGGTAGGAAGGGCACCGATCTTACCTTGTGACAGTTGATATAATCTCTGTCGGTAAGAAGTGCCGTTTCATCCGATATCCATTGGTGTTGATTGGTAACTTGAACGCTTATTGCAGCTCTCTTCGTCTGCGATGATGGTGTTCTGAAAGATGTGCCGATTATTACATTGGAGAATCTCCTTGGCTAGGTAAGGATCGGTGATGTTAGTTGCAGTTCTACCCGGCACGAGACCAAGAACGGCGGTTGCGTCGATTGAAAGGCGCTAGTCAGCGAACAGACGGAATTACGAGACCTCTTCATCAACAGGAGCGTGGAAGTATCATACACGCGTTCCACAGAGCTGACCACTGTCTTACTGTGGCTTTCACCATTTTAACCACTCGCTGGTTATTTTTTACAGCAACTTTGCAAAGTTGCTTACCTCGCGAAAAATGCATAAAATCGACTTAAGAATCTCGAAAAATCGTTTATTTATGGTGACATACATGGTTTTCGATGTATTTTTTCTCGCTGAACACGAATATTTTGGCCCCAATAGTTATAAACATAACGGTTTAGAGATATACGACATTAAAAATACTACATTTCCGACGTTTTGGTGCTATTTATTTATTCAAAGTAGAGTCATTTGGTACAATTTTTCTTACAAATGCTTATTCAGCTATTCAAAATAAGTAGTATCGAACTGTTTAAATTGAATGTTTCTGAAAGATTTGACAGTAGATGAACTTTAATCAAATTACAGCACTAATAGTATAATACATTCTTATATGCTATAGACGCGTTTGAACGCACACGTTTATCCCTAAATGTAGAAACTGCTTTACTATGCGAGTTTAATTCTAATTTATATAATAACTGGTACTCATTAACCGTATTATTGAGGTGCAAGTAAGACGATGTTACCCGTACCTTATGAAACTATTGACACGTATTATTCTAATGAAGGAGATTAACTTTACTCTAATGCAATACATGATAATAAGCGATGAACTTCAGGCAAAAATGACAGTTATAGAAGAAATTATAAAAAAATGTATAGAAAACTTATATAACATTAGTGTAAAGAAATGCCGAAATGTAAAAGTAAAAAATACAGTTCCTTTCAAGTAATTGAAATTTTTTTCATTTATTCCAATTGATCTAACTATTCGGCAGAGTATGATTTAGTACAAAAAGAGCCAATAACTGTCATTTTGGTCGATTAAAATTTTAGGCTAAATGTTGAAGGTTACAAATTCAACGTGATAACTGATCATAGCGCCATTAAATGATTGTGTAATCTTAAAGAGCCGAGCGGGCGGCTCACGCGGTGGGCACTCTAGTTACAGCAGTGATATTTTAAGGTTGAGCACAGAAAAGGCGCGTTGTATCAGTTTCCGGACGCGCTTTCGCGTATCTACGAGGGAGCGGAGATCGAGACCGCCGCTTTAGCAGAATTTAAAGATCCGTGGTATTTTTGTCTGTTAGAGAAGGTTCAAACGACACTTTAAAATTTCAGGATTGAATAGTCGAAGATGGAATGTTATATAGGTACCTTACGGATCCTCTGTTTGATCCGGTTGAGAGTAGCGAGGAAAAATTAAAATTAGTAGTGTCGAACGAGTTGCGAAAACGCGTAATAAAGGACGCGCACTGTGCGCCGTCTTCGAGGCACTTGGGATTAGAGAAAAAATATAATCGAATGTATTATGACGTAAATAACTTTATGCGCGAATGCGATGAGTGTCAGCGGTATAAAGTAACGCAAACCGGAGAGAAATGGTTAATGGGCAGTCGAATAGTCAAACGACCGTGGGTGGTAGTAGCTGCAGACCTTATGGAGTTCCCGACCAGTAAAAGTCAATTCAGTTACTTGATCGTATTTTACGATCTATTTACGCGATTGGTGCTGCTGTTGCGAAAAGTGGACGGAATGTCAGTAGCTCGAGCGTTGAAGCAACTGATATAATTTAGGTGAGAGTCTCCGGAATATTTATTGACAACAACAGCGCACCATCCATAAGCGAATCCGTAGAACAAAGTAATCAGATGCTTAAGACAATGATTACAGCGTTTGTGTATCGAGCCAGCCAAGGCGGAGCTAAACCAACAAGGCGAGGAAAATTGGTTCATCCATTGTTCATCCCAGTTGCCAACGCATCTCCGCCAAGGCTATTGTCAAGGGAAGCGCGCCGCCGAGCAAGGCGCTATAACTCTAACCGGCATGTGCAGCTCGACGATTATGAGCGCGGGCGTGTGTCGCCGTCGCACGAGGAGCCACCGAATCAGGTACCATGACCACCGCCACCTGTAGAGCTGCAAGGTGAAGATCAGCCACCGAGGGAGCAGGCCAGAGTGAAGTGACGAGGCGTGTACGGCCACCCGTGCAGGCCACGCTATTAGATTTTTTGTATTATAGATTTAGTAGGGAGCGAGCGTTATTGTATTTTAGTTTGTAAGCAGCGAGCGTAATTAGTATTTTAGATTTAGTAGAGAGCGAGCGTTTATTGTATTTGAAATTTAGTGGAGAAAAAAAGTTAGATGTAATTAGATCAGTAGAGATCGATGATATGCATAATGTAACATAAGAGATGTAGAGAGTAAGTGAAAGTGAATGCAATAAGAGTTTACGGCTCTCTTTTCCTGCGGAAAAGTTGTGGCCTTGTAAGGGGGAGCGTGACGCTGAAAAGAGCGTCGTATGTATGAAAGTGAATGCGCGAGGTTTGGAGAGCGAGCGCAATACGAGAACGAAGCCAGCAAGTGTTCACAGGGAGCATAAAAGTCGATATTCTTTGAAAAAGCGCGCCATGGCGAGCAGCGCGACGCGAACGGACGCGAACGAAGCTCTCAAAGGGCCCGTGCTTGGAGGGGAGCACCAGCGAGCGCAAACAGAGTTCACCTCTGGCACGTACTCAAGAGAGAGGTGAAGAGAACGCGAGTACGCTTCGCAAGATTTTTGCAAGTGCTCTTTTGGAAGAGAGAAAGAGAGCCCGAGAGGATTTGGACAGTCGCGCAGAACTACCGGGAGCGGAACAGTCATCAGAACTCGGAGAGCCAGGAAGCCTTCGAAGGAAGCCTACAATAAGGTACAGAAAAGTGTTTTCTGTTACGCGGACTAGCGAGCGAGCGACATTGGGTGTGACGTCTCATGGACGTCGTCACCGTCGGGCCGAGTCTAGTTGAGAGTGTGAGCGAGAGTGAGAGTGTGAGTAAAAATACGTGCGCGGTCGAATTGAGTAACGTGCCGATTCGGGAGTGCTGAAATTGATAATCGCTTGATTCGTTCGGTGTGTGTGTGTCCGGGTAGTGGTGATCCTCTCCCTGCGGGAGAACTGCGTTAGGTTTCGGGTAGTGGTGCTCTCATCCCTTCGACGAGGACATCTTTGTGCATAGCGACGTGACAAGAGAGAAAGTGGTGCACCTGTGAGCAACGAGAGCCACGGTCCCGGGGCGGCTTATCACGTGAAGTATGCCCTAATAAAGAGATCTCGTAGCCGGGGATTTCGTGATAGCGAGTGATTGCGGTAACGCGAGTAATTACATGAGAATTGCCTGAAGCCTTATAAATTTGTTGATTTTGTATTAATTATTTATTGTGCGTAACCGTTGTCGTGATATTCGAGACTTACGCTTGTGAGTGTAAATTACTACGTTACAATATTTCATGTATAGAAGCAACATTTATACATTTTATCTTTAAATATATGAATATTTATATGAGAATGATCATGTCTAAATCCTGAACTGCAAATCGTCGGGCCCCTCAAGTATGTATGAGAAATTGGAGGACTACTCTTGCTAAAGAAACTATAGACAATTCTCTTGTCCTTCCAAGATGCATAATATTATAGAAAGTTCAACGTTCAGAAAGAATAATGAAAAATGGGGATGTGTTGGTAACTATGTTATTTTTTATATAGGCTTTGAATTTTCGCAAATATTTGAAACATTCTTATGAATTTTAGAAATAAAAAATGACATAATAGTTAAATAATTAAAATAATTTTCGCCCACACGGGTGTAAAGTGCGTAGGTTCTATAAGGTTTTGCCGAAGTATGTGAGCTATTACGCTTCTTAGGCTTTAAGTTTAAAATTATTAACAGCCGTTTGAACATAACGTTTCAATCTTAACGGAGAAAATGAAAATTCTTTCATGAATAAAGTTAAAAAATATCGTTGCCATCATGGCGTCGGGCAGTAGGAGCCTCCCGATGCCTATCTAAATAAACATTACAAGTGTCATTCGACTGTGAAAGTTGGTGCAGTGGTGTGAATTGTGTGTGGCAATTTTTATCATAAAAATGAATTCGTGGCAAAGTATAATGCTGGAACCCCAGTTAAATTTTTAAGCAGCTCATTCGTCATTTGTCAAGACAACCCATCTTAGCACTAACTTCAAATGTGCCATTTAGTTCATTACGTGAGCAAGCTTGGCAGCTAATCGCACAAATAAAACATGAAAACAGAGAACAAATTAAACACGAAATAATAAGTGAAATAATGCTGGATAAGAATAAAGAAACCGATGCAAACGAAATAATATACGATGATTATAATGAAATAGAATCACTAAAAATAGAAAATGATTTATTAAATGAATTACTAACTGAGGAGAAGCAAAAGACAAATTCACAAACAGTAAATAAAACATTTGCTGAAATAGTAACAAAACCGTAACCAATAAAGAAGAAAGTACCAAAATTAATAGTTAAAAAATTAACAATAATGATAATACCAATATAGATAATGCAGTAATTCACTACCTAACGGAAGACAAAACAATTCAAACAAACATTATCATTAAAAGAAACAAGGACACCGTCGTAATAAATTGTATGAATGAAGACAGTGTAAATATAATTAAAAAAAAATTAAGTGTAAAATTAACAAAAAGTTATAAAATAGAAAAGGAACAAATACGAAAACCAACAGTGAAAATAGTGGATATTGACTAAGTTTTTAATAACGATAAAGATATTGAAGTAGACATAAATCAAAGAAATTTTTCTAACATCGAAGATAAGTGTAAAGTGCTACATACATTCATCAATGATAAAATCAAAGCCATAAATGCAATAGTTGAAGTAACGCCAAGAATTTACAAGCACATCAGAGAGAACGAAAACCGAATATTCATTGGATATCAAAACTGCAGAGTATTTGAGATAATAAACACAAGTCCATGCAACAGCTGTTCAAGATTTGGCCACAGTGGGAAAAATGCACTAACCAAGCAACGTGTTATAAATGAGCGAGAAATCATAGAGCTGCGCAGTGCAAAAGTGAAATTATGAAATGCCCAAATTGTGAGTTCTACAACAAATAATGTAATACCAAATTTAACACAACCCACAGTGCGATAGACAGTGACTCATGTGAAATGCTAAAAATACAAAATAAAAACCGCTGCCAATACATTGGCACTTAGCTTCCTCAAACTTTATAAATTATTCCATTATTATTTTGTCAGAATAAAATAAAATAAATTATATTACCAATATATTAGACATCTTCATGCATAATTGTTACTCCGGTTATAATAGTATAACCAAGACAATGCCACTTTTTACTAAAATATTTTTCATCAAAAGAAAATAAAGGAATACACTTAAAAATTTAACTCATTATTGTATTAATTGAGTTCAATAAGTAGTTTAAATTTCAAGTCAATTAATAAAGTATTCTTTGAGAAAAAAGTATTCTAAAATTTTATAGAAAAATATTTAACCTCCAATATCTTATTTCGTAACAGTCAGATATTTCTACGCAACGAACTCAGACTGTAGATATAAAAAAACTATGTTCATACGAAATTTCAAGTCGATCGGATAATTTTTACTCCAATTATCATGCGACAACGAAATAACTAGATTTTTCTAAAATATTTTTTTCTAGAAAACAAATAAAGAAAATCTCTTAAAAATTTAACCCAATCCTGTACTAATAGAGTTTAATAAGCGGCTAAAATTTCAAATCAATTAATAAAGAATTCTTTGAAAAAAAGGTATTCAAAAATTTTGTAGAAAAATATTTAACCTCCAATATCTTTTTTCGAAACAGTCAGATATTTATAGGCAAGGAACTCATCCTGTAGATATAAAAAAACTATGTCTGCGCCAAAGTTCAAGTCGATCGGATAATTTTTACTCCAGTTAACGTGCGACATGTAAAATGACATTTTTATCGAAAATATTTTTTTCTCGAAAAAAATTTAAATAATCTCTTAAAAATTCAGCCTAATATTCCTTAAAATGAGATCAATTAGTGGTTTAAATTTCAAATCGACCGATCATTTAGTTTCTGAGAAATTAATTTATGTATTTTAGGAACATTTTTCTTAATAACAAATGAAATACGAATAATAACTTAAATGTAAGAAAATGAAATTGAAAGATCATTCAAGAACAATTTAGAGTGATAAATAATTTTGACTCCTACATATGTAAAGATCAAAAAACGATAAATACAAAATCGTTTTTTGGTTATAAAAAAAAAGAAAATCGATAGAATATCAAGTACGTCAGGGTGTCGAGTTTTTTTCGTGAGATAAACAAAATAAGCTTTAAATGGCGAAGATCGATGGTTTGGTTCCCAAGATATAGAAAGTTTACATACACACACACATACATATACATACAGACAGGAAAAAATTTTCTCAAAATTGAAAATTTTCAACACATTTCACCTTAAAAAATCATTTTAAGACTTTTTGTCTCAAAAATTTTTGTTACCGTTACAAAGCTTCCTCCTCCAGGAAGCAAAAAATTTATTGAGTCGACAGATTATCCAATGCAACCTATCTTTCAAAGATACTTTGGTAAAGTAGAACGTCCACCCACATAAAAGACAGCAACAAACTCAAGAGTGAAAATATCGAGTACCACACCGATCGGATCATTACCAGCAGAGAGCCCAGTAACTCATAACACCATAAGTAATGGATCTGTATCCGAAGCAAGACTTATTTGAAAATGAACACGAAGTCGACAACATCAATGCTCTATACGGTTACTTGATATCACAAAAAGACCTAACATTATGTGTAAATATTTGAAGTCTAAATGCCAACTATGACAAGTTATTAGTATTTCTTAAGAGTCTAAAGGTAAAGCCTTGCATCATAATTTGCATAGAAACGTGGAATTTAGATAACTTTCAATTTTTTTAAATAAGTGGCAACAAAATATATTATAACGAGAGCAAAATCAACAAGTCTGATGGTGTTGCAATGTATATTAGCGAAGAAGTAACAGAAACAACTGAAATCATACAAAT
>JAYJLV010058414.1:0-18041 GCA_036873485.1 Torymus texanus
AAAATTACTATTTAAAACAGTACAAATCCCCCATGTCGAGTGTGTCCCAGCGCTACTATAAAAATAGTAAATTTTCTGATAAAAAAAGTAAAGTTTACATATAAATTTTTCTCCGTGTATTAAAACATAATTCAGCCTTTTCTAGAAGGTATAATCATTTTTATTATTTGTCCGGAGAAATATATCTTCGACTGCTCGTACGTGCGGAACGATACTATACCCTCCAAAAACATCCTCATCCTTAACCCTTCGTCGGAAATTAAACACTTGACGTCTTACCGCGCGCGACGCATAGAAGTAGCCTAATTCACGCGCTTGGGATTGTGTGTGTGTGTGTGTGTGTATATATATATATATATATATATATACACGTATACCACGAACGGATGAGGGCTAACGGCACGACAAAGTTTTCGGTTGGGAAAAGTCAAGAGGCGCGATAAAGTTGGATGATAAACTCCGGTAAAACACGAAAAGCCCGTAAAGTTTCCCCGATAATGGCCCGGGCATCAAAGCAATTTTGCCCGCGCGCATCATTATATGGATATTATGTGGACCGGGCGCGTCGACGGGTGACGCCGAAAACGCGTTTACTCCTCACTCCCCTTTGGCCAAAGCCATGGTAGATTTTTACGAGGTTAATGATGTGAGAAGAGGGTGTTAGAATGTTTAGCGACGAGGTTTTCGTTGATTAAATTGTTAGGGGAACGGTTTTTAGCGAAATTACTGTCACTTGATGTTTGAATAATGGTTTTGCACTGAAAACTATAGGTATATAGTGTAGGCAGGTATTACACGTGTATAATTGAAATTTAAAATGATGTGTTGTAGATCATCGACGCTATATCTTTATGGTTTCATTATACTTTTAGAAAGATCACGAAAGACTAATATTTATTCACTAGAAAACTATCTTCTCTCGAGCAGTTAAAAAGATACTTACATATACAAGAAGTACACAGTGATGAAACTTCAGGTAGTTGAGCAGTTCTCTTTCTCATAATTAATTTTCATAGCGATGCAAACACATGAAAAAGGTAATAATCGCTGGTTTTCTACATTTTTTGTTTTATTGCACGTTTTCCATAAATAAGATGGTATTGGATTAATTATTATTGACTGCGATATCGTGATAATTAAATATTAATCTAAACGCAAACAAGCATTACCTTTTTAATACGCTGCTATAATCCATTTATTGGAAAATAAAATCTCTCCGTAAACAGATCCACACAAATTTAATTTAATAACCAGATAACAATCGATAATTATATACTCCATCTCTAATGTTCATATACGAAGTCATATATAATCATCGGCCTTAAAATTCATCGTTTCTACTAAACCTACTTTGCGAAAACCCATACAATTTCACCGATAACAATCGTAACCTATAAGCTCCTGTATACACCGCGGCTTCTTTAAAAATATTTTGATACCCTAGCGGTATTATCCTCTCCGTTTCCCAAAAAGAAAAACGCTAAGCATTAATCCTCATTAAGATTTTTACTTCTTGATCCTCAGGGGCGAGCATGATACGGCCTACGCGCTATTCCCATAAGTGTGCGCGCACGCACACAACGTCTCTATTAACTCATCTCGGACGCATTAGCGCCGCAGCGCGTAACGAAAGGAAAAAAGCGAGCGCACAGGCGAGGATGAAAGAAATCGAAAGCCACGCCGCTTCCCGGAGTTGCGAGGCTTAGGCAGGCACAGACCGACTTCTTCACACTCTGCAAGATCATCCGTGACTCGGATGTCGGCCCGCCGAATAGAGGATTTTCCGAATGGTAATGACGACCAAGAGGCCATCGAACTCTCGTTATACAGGTGTATATGTTACAAATGATGATTTTATTTTCGGGTTCAATGTCTGGAATCGGCTATATGCCACGTCATCTCGTGCTATAGGCTTACGGTTCGGTGTACAAATATACATATATATCTTTCTTCAATTTGCTTTTTTAGTCAATGGTTATTGACTTTGTTCGGTATTATGATTATCTTCCGTATAAACGTAGATTTTTTTTACTTAAAAGAAGTTTTAAAGTTGATTTTATAATAGAACCAAATGTATAAAAATAGTTTTTGTGAAAAATTGTTGATAACCGCCGTTGAATTAATTATGCAAATTAAAATGTAAGTGAAAATAAAATTGTTTGTGAAATACATATAGTAATAAGTTTAAAAATACATATATATTTAAATTACAAAAGAATACTGTGTTTCATTATGTTTCTTGTGAAAAGTGAAACTATAATTGTACTATGCGATAGCTGTAATACAGTAGGAGATCTTACTTTTACTTATTTAATAACTGTATAAAAAGTAGAATAATTGTATGCTTTTAGCCGCAATGATAAATGAATATCAAGGAGCGCTCCGAAGGCAAATATTGAAGTATCTAACAAATATTGATTAGTTACATCGAGATGTAAATTTATCTATTATCAAAGACTATAAATATTATCAAACTTTTCTAATAATAACAATAGTAAAAACAATAAATAATCTCTTTGGATCGGACAAGTAAAAAAGTAATTGACTAGAACTGTTTGATCTTTGGTAAAAGCTACCCAGATTTAAATAATTAAGACATTTTAATGCACCGATCTTTTTTTGTCGTCAGACAACCATGCGTTTCTTCAGGGTCATCTTCATTTTTCCCTATCTTCTTTTCAATGAGTGAAATTTCCAAGGTTCGCCTGCAAAACAAAACATTATATATATATAAAAAAATGTTAAGTAACGAATAAACAAGATTTACAAACTATATAACTTACCTTTTAAATCCTTTTCTCAGCAAGCGACATCCGCAAGAACTTTCGTACGTCCAACGGCAAACGTACTTTATACGAAGCATACAAATTCGGCCTAAGACTCGTGGAAGGATCAGACCTAAAAAAAAAGTTATCGAAAGTGTAATGTTAATTTATAAGCTCATTGCAACTAATTTAACTATTGTATATGTATAGCAGAAACATTTTTTACCTGGTACTTCTTCTACTTCTGATTTTGGTGAAGATGCAGCTTCAACGATTGCATTTGTGATTAGGTAACTCAACAATAAGGCCCATAATACTTCACTATCAAGAGACATATTTACTCAAAATTGATATTTCTGAAAAATATATATTTATGAATTATTATTGAAAATACATTACATTTAATTTTAGAATTTTTTTCTTTCTCTAAACAAATTACTAATTTTCATAAATTACAACTTTTAATTTTTATAAAAGAATATATCAATGTATTCCAATTTTAGGAATAAATCATTGTAGAAAAAGTATAATTATAAGCAAATCAGACGCAGAATAATATTTTTTATACTCCAAAAAATTTGAATATCGCCAATATTTTAGTATAGGAATTTATTTTATACATAAAATCAGAGAAATTTCTACAATGTATAAGTTTTATTACTTCTTTCAATGTCCCATTAGTTCGAACTACAATGGCCATTGAAACGCCGGGTAGCGTAAAATTGATGAATTTTGTGAGCATTAATTTTACGAAAGTAAAATTATTGAGTGTCGAATGAGTCAGCTGGTGTTTTAATGCTCGCTTTCAAGTCTGATATAGACTATAAACGGCAGAATAACTTCATGGTCTCTTGAACAGTGATTATAACAGATTACAATGCTGATTCCGGAATTATACATAAGGCAAGGAATGCATTATTACCTTTCCTTCTGTTTCTCTTACATACATTGTGTTATGGAAATTTATAAATTCATATAGTCTGATTCAGCAAATAATTTTTAATTTACTAATTAGCTCTTCCCTATGATTTTCGAAAATCAAAAAGAAAGTGCAAGGAAGTTATTACAAATTCACATTTCAAGCGGAGAATTCAGAATTATTCACACCAGTAATTATTAGCTTGCAAATAACGTTCACAAAAGCAAAAACATAGTGTGACTTTTCAAGCTTTAAAACACTTCTTTTCATCGCAAAAAACGTAATTTGTCCATTTTCTTATACGTACCTAATGATCCAATCCAAGAAATTATGATAATCATGCGGTGCACTGAAACGCGAGTGTATGTAGTGCAAACGCCGTGGAATCCTGAGATCTAAGAAGATGTAACGAGTTGTGGCATCGATCACGGCTCGCTCGATTTATAAGGTTAACTGCCACACCTCATTGAATGTGCGAGTTTTTCTACTCCAGTAACTCTGCACCGACATTGGAGCAATTATCGTGTTCTCGGCAAGCTTTTCCAGCACTTCAATGCCTCTTTCGGTGTTTCAATAGCGATGCTTTCCGAAAAATATTGCGGTTCGGTTTATTTCATAGGAGATATCTTATAGATTAGCGTGAAAGGAATGATTTATCGCTGAGTGGGATGCAGTGTATACTCATAATTAGCAATAAAATAATGAGTGTTGAAATGCATGGTAAATTCAGTCGTTGTGATTTGTAAAGTACTTGTCATTTTGTATTTTTACTCGGTATTATTATGTTGATTACTTGCAAAATAATAACAATAACAAGTAACAATAACAATGAGAAACTCTGGTAATTCAGCTTTGTAAACAAACTTATGAATTTATTAGTATATAAAAACTATATATTCCAATAACAGTTGCATAATTCTGATAGTAAAGAGTTTTAAGAATTTTGTTTATTAATATTTCAATTTTATCATAAGGTAGGAAAAGCAGTGCGTGTCTCGCAGAAGATGAAAAACTGAAACCAAATGTCGCAATCGTAAGTAAAATTAAAGACAATGAGTCAGTGCAGTGTTCGATAAGCAAAGTAGCAAGACTATTATTACTTCTAAAAATCAAAGGATTTGTCTATGGGAATCTCAATCAATCAAAACAACGCTGCCTAAAATGAAAAACCACGTACCAAATCTAATCTCTAAGCTATAAACTACAGCAATTAATATATTTAGACATGCTGCCCTGACAACTGCTGCATACCAAGTACAAGATCGCGCTCTCGATCTCTACTTTTTCCAGCTATACCTCTGCGAACAATTAAAGCCCGCATAAATTCCAGGCGTTGCGCCAAGGGAGCTAAATAATTCAAAAGGTTGCGAAAATCGACAGAAATCCCCTCGTAGCGACTACATATATATACACACACACAAACCCGAAGCAAAAAAAAACATTAAACCCAAGAACTCTCGCTACCACCGCACGTGCGCACGCGTGCGAGAAAAAAATGAGGCTAAAGAGTATATGACGCGCGAATTCCTTCTTGGGGCCGCTTCCTGACTCCATCCGAAAAGGAGAGCACGCAACAAACTCGTCCAGATGCGTAAGTCCCATTTTCCCTGGAAACCGAGAGTCTGTGTATGTGTATCGTCGTCCCATGAAAAGTCGTGCGGAGCAGCGCAGTACTGTATATAGTTGAGTAACTAGTTATACTCGCGCCACGGGAGAGGGAGAGAGATGTGTGTCTATATAGATCGCCAGGCAGGAGATTGGCAAGCTAGGATTAGAGAGAGAGAGAGAGAGAGAGAGCTTTACGAGTGGCGAGTTTTGCGCAATATTCCGAAAAACGAACGAGTTGAAAACTTCATCACGCGCGCTACTGACTGCGGGTGTCAAACGAAAATGCGAGAATTTCGGCTTTATGGACTTCACTCACTCTCTCTCTCTCTCTCTCTATCACGTGTTTTGCGATACAGATATATGTATACTAAGCGCGCTTGTTAGCACGCGCTTGGCGTAATTCGCGCTGAGATTGTTGCGAGAGCAGTCGCGTAGGCACACATAGCTGTCGAGGAGAGGAGAGTCACTCCGGGTTCCCGACGGTTTGTAAATTGGAGCTCGTTAATACCGTCGGTCGAGGTGTGAAAGTGCGCTTCCTTAAAAAGAAGATTTATTGGATGCAGTTGATTTATCTGGTTCCTAGAAAAGTGCCCACGGTGCAAATGATTTAATTGTTGACATTAGAATTGCGCAGATCTTAGCGACAATCTGCTTAGGATTGCAAAATTTTTATGGTAGAAAATAGTAATATTTGCTACAGTGTACAATAAACAGATAAAATATAAAAGAAAATGAAAAGTACATTTTAAAAGTTTAGAAAAATAAATAGTATATGCATGCAAATATCATGTTACATTAAATCATTATTTACCGAATTTCAAAATGCACCTTTATCCTGAAAATTTGAACACACTCAACATAGTTTTAGTGTTGTAAGCACAATCAGAGTCTTTTGATTACATATAGACTATGCTGAAATTACAAGTAATACATTGCTATTGTCTGGAAATCTCTTCTAAAATGAATACATCGACTACAATATATGCCACATACTAACATAATAGTCAGCAAACAATTTATTATATGTTAATATATTTGGACAATGTTAGTGTCATCGAAAACATAAAATAATTTTATACGACAAATCATTTCGTATAGGAAATATTTTATATGCACTTATCCTTTTTTAGACGAATATTTTATAACTTATTCGAAAGAAAGATTACAGTAGAATAATCCGTTTTGCTTTTTACTACTCAAATATCCAAGACAATTATTTTTTACAACTGTACGTAATAAAAAATTGATTTAAATAAAAATCGTAGGTATGACGTAATAAATTTGCGCAGAAAGTGAATCTCAACTTGGTTCTTCAATAAGTGATCCTTTAAAACTCAGCTTAAAATCCTCTTATGCAACATATTTTACTTGAAAGGTTTAAGATTAACGTTGTATGATTTTTTTTATTTTACCGTCTGGAGTGTTAAAATTTCGTCATGTATCAATAATGACGTTTACTGAATAAAGTAATGTATATTTTCAATGTTAGAAAAGGTTAGAAATGTTAGAAAATATATTTTATCTCTGCGATAATGATTAATAAACATTGTCACCTTAAATTAATTTTTTGTAGCAATAAAGCAACAGATTTATCATTTCTCTTTTACCTAACAAACAACAAAATAATCTCAAAATAAACATTGCTACATACG
The DNA here is from genome assembly GCA_036873485.1 of Torymus texanus. NCBI lineage: Eukaryota > Metazoa > Arthropoda > Insecta > Hymenoptera > Torymidae > Torymus > Torymus texanus. The sequence continues at coordinate 6,945 of JAYJLV010058414.1, forward strand.
AACACAACCGATCAGCTTTTACAAAGAAAACTTCAGTGCGATTCTGAAATTACCTAAGCGAGCCTTACCCCAATTAACATCACCCGGCTAATCAATTACTCTAAGCAACACCTCTCTCCGAAAAATCAATCTGGAATGAACCGCTTGCACGCGAATGCCAGCGGCTGCTGCAGCAATCTCCGCTGTGCCGTCGTGTGCCTCGGGCCAGCACGTGACCCTACCGAGAGAGAGAAAACCATCAGGCTAAATACTTCCGTAAACAGCGAGTGAGTGCATAATGAACGTGTCCGCGAGCGCAGAGAAATCGTATGATGACGTATACAATGTCGCGAAAAACTATGTCGAGCGTGAGCGTCTTTACGTGCCGGTTATGCGTACATATATTTGCAATTGAAACGCGAGAAATTTTCATCCGGGCGTGTATATGTGTGTGAGTCACGAAATGGAAATATGGATGCCGGTATTAATGAGGATCTGAGTTAACGAGTAAATGGGTTGGGAAGAGGTTTTCGAGAGAGTCGTTGACGCTGCGAGTAAATAGGTTTTTTCGGATGATTTTTAATACAATACCACGATAGTAAATGAATTTTTCCTCCGTGAAAGTATAGTAGAAGATCGTTAAATCGGCCGTAATGTTTTTTTCTTTGCGAAAGTTGCTAATCGAATGAGTAATGACGATGCGAATTTCTGCGACACTGATTTGCAAAGCACTGTCAAAAATTATACAATGGAACTGCGTTCTACAAAATTGAAATTATTATTCATGAGCATATATATAATCAGCAGCTGGAGCTCTCGAAGTATCAAAATAATTTGACCTGCGATTTCTACTTGTAGTTGTTATGAATTTTTTATGTTCAGGAGAGAAATATTTAATAACTCGTTGATTATACCATTGGCTTTCGAACTAAAGCAACGTATTATTTCCGGTATGAAGATAAAAAAGAAGTATTTGTATGCATATTTATTTGCACGATTGGAATTGAAAGTCATTTCTTTAGTTGTAAAATAACTGTTTGTTGAAAAAAATATATAGAAGAACTATGAGGAATATGAGGAAAGAATGCAATAAGTATATATTGTATCATTGTACGATGAAGTGTATATATATTTGCTATTCAAGTAACACATCTGTATTTTGAAACTATAGACGTGAAAAAGCGTGACACAAATTCAGGTGATAAAAATTTAAATCCAAAATGTGGGTTCCTGTCAAAATCACGACATTTGAAAAACAGTCATGTCTTCAATATTAAAATACCAGACGCGTTAAATTTTGACACGTATATATATATGTACGAAAAATTGCAATTTCATCATCGCACCGAAGAGCGTGAAAAGCATACTAATCCAAATATGATTAGAAGTTTATCTTCGCATTTCATTGTGCAATATCTAATATAACTGTGTGACTTATCGAAGCTTTAAGATATATCCTCGTGCATTTGTATATCGCGCTTAAAGGCCTCCGGTTGATGCAACACAAACAGATTCTTATTCACAGGCGCAATCCGATAAAGGCAATCGAACGTGAATCCATCGAAGTCGCGTGTTTTTTCAAGAGAACAGGTTTTCTGGTAAAAGTAGGAAAGTATAGAAAAACACCTGCGATATAAAGGCTTGGGTCGGAAAAGTGATTCATCACCCCATGTAATTTGACATTCCACTGACGGATTTCACTTGGAAATTTATTCAAAATATTTTTTTTAAATCAAGAATGTCGTTTGATGCTAACTTTATTGGGCTTGAATCGAACGATTTCGATAAATACATGCCTCTCTTCAAGATTAAGTATACTGTCTCATAATTTGAATGGATTTTGTCACACTTTCACTATACATAATTCCAGGTTATTTCGTAGAATAAGCCCTCATAAGCGTTGACATTTAAGTTATCTTGACACACTTGCCTTGGAGACACCTACTTCAACACGCATTTTAGTCATAACTTTTCAATCGGACATACATTTGATTTTTACTATAAAAATATTATGCAATAATTAATGGATGTTTATCGAGACTGAATTAAACGTATATTTTTAATAACATTCTTGAAAAATTGTTTTATGAATTTTTAAAAAATGGTACACCATATACATTTTTAATGAACTCAAATAACTCAATAGCCAAGTCTAAAATTTCAAAATTATGAACAGTCATAATTTAACAACTCACAATCTAATAAAATAAATTTTGAATCGTCAGCTAATTCTTATAATTGCCCTATTTACAATTCACAATGCATTTCGGGAGAAATATCATCTTCAAGATCTCCATTATCTAAAAATATATATATTCTCGAATCTGATCCCGGAAATGTTCTTTCGAATGCGCATGCACAGCACGCCAGGTACCATCGTCCCCTAGAAAAAGATCCATTCAAAAGCTACAATGAAACCCTTAATTTGTGTTCCTCTTTCCCAACACTTTTCTCTCTCTCTCTCTCTTTCTCTTTCTCGGCAGGTGAGTGCGCGCGTATACGTGAGCGTCGATAATCACGCGCGAATCATCGCCCGAGCTCGCGCAAACACAATGCACACGACTCGAATTTGAATAATCTCCATAGGTATATACACAGATATACATACGGGAGAGGCTCGCACGCATCGACAGTCATTTCCCATCAACAGCACGTGCTGCTGCTGCTGCTGTTGCTTGTCTATAATCTGGCGCTCGCATCTTCGGGGATAATGGCATCACTTTCTCTCTCTCCCCTTCTCTCTCCCTCTCGTGCGTGTAATACCTCTCTTCTCGCCTGTTGAGAGAACTCAAGTGTATATAGTGCCGGATGGACTATCTCGTGGTGAGATCTGCGCGTATCGGTTCCTGGGTTCCCACATATATGCGCTGGAAATTCTTTCCTTGCACGGTATAAGCAGTGGCTCTCCTTCCCCGGTAGTTCGATTTTTTTTTTTTTTGGAAAACATCCAGGTACCTGCAACACTTATGGGTACGAGGAAGTGCTGGCAACGCGCTGCTGCTGTTGCTGCTGCTGCTGTGCAACCGTATTGTTGTACGCTGCGAGTATTGGGAAGTAGAGATTGTTTCCTTCTCTCTTTCTATACGTGTGGGCGGAATTGCGTTTTGCATTGGAATGAGGGTTCGATGGAAATATTACGGAAGTTTTCGAAAGCGGCGCTGTTGTGAGGAACGTTTTGGGTGGAAACGTGTGAATGCGAGTTATTTTGTGGAATTGAATTATACTTAATAGAGGACTGCAGTGTTGTTTGACGGAAAATTCTTTTGTGTATTTACGTTGTCCTGGAAAGCATTCTTTTTTTACGGCGGTTCTATGTTTATTTTTGAAAAATTATTATATAAGTCGTCGACTAACAATAGAATTTTACCGCGTCGACTGTGTTATTAAAGTTATTTCGAATCAATAGATTCTGAGATTTTTAGTAATTTTTCGACTATATAAGGAAAATTCAGCTTAATTTCAAGGAATTAGGTCAAAGTTCGTAAGACGCGCATAGTATCATTGTAAATTTGTTAGTGGATACATATCTAAGAGAACATGACACTGTCTTACTAGTCACGGTATGTATCTACTTGCCTATGTTATCTCTTGAGCTTTCATCTAAATTTTCCCAACTTTCTCTGCAATTCTAAAGGTCAATCTTTTTTAATTAAAAATGATTTTACGCTCTAAAAAATGGTTCAAGGACTCTTCTGAAAAAGAACAATGACTATTTTTAACCTTTAAAGGCAGTTTTTACGGCTTATGCTACTGTTTAGGAAGTGAAAAGACACTAATTTAAAAAGGTATTTAACCCAAAAACTCATGAATATGACTAAAATAGTTAAGCTTAAATATAAGAAAATATTTTTCTAAAGTAACCTTTATAACTTAGTATATTAATTATAAATCTCTTTATCATGCGTTTTCAGAAAATAATTATTCTCTATTGCCTAAATTCTTATATCATTTTGCGTGTATGATAGAAACAAAAGTAATTTTATATAGAAAATCTAGGTATTGATCAATGCTTTGAAAAATAAAGTCAATTTCAGAGCCTAACATAAGCAACTTCTGTAAATTTACCAGATGAATGGTCTACGCTTTAATTGAGTTCACACATAATGAATGAGCAGCCTACATAAAAGAAATGTTAGAAGAATAACATATCTTTCACGTTTATGTAATAAATTTGACTGCTCTGATATTAATTACCCAGATACATTTCCAAGTATATAAGCCTTGTAAGTAAAAAGTAAGCTAGAGATTAATTAGTAACCTTCTATGACAATGGTGCAATTAATAACCGATTTACTTTGGTGATTTATCACGGCAATTCAAAGATTTACTCGCCGCTGCGGCCCGTAAATTTTGTAATTCAACTCGCATTGTAAGCTGTGCATTATTTGTAGAAATTAATGTGTTGTATAGGTTCGACAAAAGTAATTTATAGTAAGGACAAATGAACAATTATTATAGGAATTTTAATACATTATAATGAAGTCATTATTTGGTGTAAAGCAGACGAATATTTCGTTATATATTCTAAAACAATAATATTGTTAATACAAGCATGTTACTGTGACGAAATGATTGACAGATAAATATAATCAATATGGAGTACATTTAATAATTAAATAATAAGACATTATTATATTAAAATAAATTAACCTTGTTCTCGTATACACGTGACCTGAAAAAATCTGACAAGCTAGTTCTTTATGCTTAATTTTATTTACCTGGACAACATCAAAGTGCATTCAGATGAATTGATGATCGTGACTTAAATCGTGAAAATTCAGATAAACTTACTGTAGCAAATCCATTTAATACTCCGTCATTCCCGTGACACTGCCAAGCGTCTCAACCTAAGAAAGCGAACGCCTCCAACGCTTCTCAAGATCACGAGCCACAACAACAACAGCTCCTCTCAAGAAAGAAAATTCCCCTCGACCCAGCAAATTGTCCTCACGCTCCATCAATAACCAATGGTCCAACATTCAACCTTATGACTCATCGCCATCACTGAATTACCATAATACGCACTCCTCCGGCTACAAATCCACACTCTCGCTCTTTTTCGCCTGCTGCACTCCTGAAAGAACTGACCTCCCACGTAAACCGCGGCAACTGTACAGCGAGAGTAGCGGACACAACACTATACAGCTCTCAGCGCGTTACGAAAACGTGTGTCTCTTGCGTCACGCTACGAAGTCGTACATATCGTAGGTGGAACATCGCACGCGCGAGCATCCGGATAAAGATCAGGATCATGGCGCGTTTTGCATTGTGCGTCTGTCGGCGGCGCTTAAATGATGGATCGAAAATATACAGTACGCAGCCTATTTCGTTGTCGTCGTCTCCTCCCTCAGCTCGTCGCGCGGATTTATCAGTACGCCGGATGATGAATTGAGATTGCGAGCTACGACTGACGGTTATATAAGTTTTGGAAAGGAGAAGCGCCGTTGCCGCCGCCGCCGCGTGTCTTAATTACGTTGTGCTGTGAGCGCGCACGGGTATGGTATTTGCGCTGGGAAAAATGAAATTGATTGCCATCGGGCGCGTTTTGTCAGTGTCCGTTGCCGGTGGGTTGCGCTTGTATATATACCTAGGCGGGTTGCGTTCTCAGGAAGGCTGCGCGCGCGCACTTGTGATGTGAATGATGAGAGCAGTTTTCGGTCTTTGTATTGCCGTGCAATTATAAGATTATGTAGCGCGCAGCGGATGATGCGCCTGTTGTTGTTATAGCTTTGTTTTGCAGGTCATAGTTTTGTATTACGTAGGTATAGAGAGAATATTCTTTTGGATAACTTGTATCGCAGATAGTGACATTAAGTGACTTTGTCGAATAATTATAAATATCTATTGGTTAGTCTTTAAATCTATCATTTAAGAATCGATTATCGTTTGAGTATTTGTTTTTTAATTCAATGGCAGTCCTTATATATTTCAAAATCATTATACTTTTCAATGAAAATAAATAAAAGCAGGGACAAGTCGTGAGAATTAATTTATAATATTGTTATTTGTGTCAAGGCTGGAAATCAAGTAACAATTGTTTTATAGACTAACTGCATACGTATATAACTGTTGGCTTTTTGCCTGTTTTAAGAATTCACATGTTCCGATCACTAACCACCTCTAGCTTACAATCATGATATTATTCAAATTGTTGACAATTGGATATATTTAACCATAGATGATATATCAGAAAGTAATATTCATACTATAACTATAGTGTGACGCGGTTAGACGATCAACGTCTAAGTCTAGTAGATAAATGAATCACGTGACATTTTCAATTGCTTAAATACATTTTTTTTATTTGATATTGATTATAGTTTTAATGTTCGAAGACAGGGACAAATGATAAATGACATCAAAAACATTAAAAATATACTTTATTAACTATTTTTTTTTTAAATGTTCATCTGCGTATTTATCTATACCGGTCGAGTCATCCTACTACTTTCACACCTTAACGTGTGAAACGTGTGTGACGTTTTAATTGAACCAATAAATAATTCACCCATTTCTGCAATGTTTTTTTATTCACTTCACAAAATCGATGATTCAAATGAATCATCGCGATCGAAAGAAAAAAAACTCGTCGAAATATAAACGGATCGCTCGAATCAATGCACAATTTAAATCATTTACGAAATACAGTCTCGCGCAACGATGAAGCGGTTAACCGAGTTCCGCTACGCGCCAAGGCCGACCAGCCGCCTACCATCAAGAAGCGACATGAAAAAGTGATTCCTTCGCGACCGCGTGAAAAGAACCTCATCGACGCCCTGATCTGAAGAGACAATTTTCCTAACTCGCGTGATTTTTCGTTCCTCACTGCTGTACGGTATACCATATACCAAGTAATCCCATCTGTGGGGACGAGGTTCCGGGTGAAATCGAAATCCAGACCCTCCATTATCTATACATATATATACGTATCCATACATACCTACATCGTTTTTGACTCTCGCGGCTGGTATACGACGCGACGTATTATATCGGAAAAGCATTAGGCGCGGAGGCGCGCGTGCGCTGGCGATAAAAATATTTCATTTATATGACTGAGAGGAGGCGCGGCTGCTGCTCTGATTTTGTCCTTAAATTCTTAATTCTCAGATAGGTGAACTCTGCAACGCCGCGGGTAAACAGGCATTTTATGGCAGGCGTGCTTGGAATGCTCCCCGCGAACGTGTGTTTTCGTTTTTGCAAACGCGACGAGGGAAATCTGCGACGCGTGGTCGTATCGTCCATGGTGTGGCTTGAAAAAAATTGTGTTTTTATAAATTTTAAAAGAGGTGGTGGGGTTGATAAATAAAAAAGAGAGACGGAGGGAGAGAATACGGTAAAGGTATAATAGAATTTTTTATTCGAAGTCGACAATTTATTTTGTAAAATAAGATAAGGCTGATTTAAGTTTTATAGTAATATTAGTTTTGGAGGGGAATTTTTATTTTTTTTGTTTATTTGTATATTTCAACTTTTACGAATCGCCTATTGAAACCAAACAAAACTGAAACCATTAATTCAAGAGCGGTTTAGGAAGTATATAAATATCTACTCACTGTACGCTGCTATTTTTAAATTAAGCAGTGATAAACAATAGCTTCAACTAAAAATTGTGCAATTTTCCTAAATTACTATAATTAAAAATAGTTAGTTAATAGTTTCATCAAACTTTTACAGGCGACTTCTAAAACATAATACTTTTACATCTTATTGTTACAGGCCATTGCGCTCCGGCCAATCTGGACACTATAAACTTGCATGTGCTGCGCTCGGAAATTGTAGATAACTCCGCTAGTAAGAGCGGACCGTCGTAATTCCAAACAGCATCTTTACTACCCTCCAAAAACCACTTGACGGAACTAATCTGCAGTTTTACGCTCGTTAATATCCGTGGATGTTCATTGTAATAAATGGGCTAATTGCCGAGATACCATTAAATCTTTGAAGATTGTTCATCGTGCAGTTCTATTTACGAATACATTGTCCAACTGACTGGACAGCATATGTTTGCTTTGTATTATTTAACTGACAAAGGATTACAGGAAGTTTGGCAAAATATATATTTTGTCTATTAACCACGTCATAATATAAATTTGCATCTTTATTCAACGTACAATAGTTGGACAAATTTTTGCGCTATTAACGCGTGTGTGCATTTCCTCTATTCTCGTAATAAGTGCTTATACCTGCGTAATTATGGTTCGAATATAAGTAGACGAATTGTATGCGGGACAGAACAGCACGTGATCTATAAAGTATTTTGCATAATGAGTGTTCAATAACGGTTGTTTTATGGTTTTCGAATTATCATGACTGTATATAAAAAAGTGAGGCACTTTATAATTGTTCATATGTCGAGCACGTGAAAAAGATTACACAATAAGCGTCTATACTTATTCTGATTGTTAGCTGCGAAGAGAAAATCAATTCAGTATATTATAGACATTCTTTATTGTTTCCTGCTTTCTACGATAAATTTCACTGTATTATCTGCCTCATGATGGTATCATACACTTATAAATCCTCTATATCTTCGCCAACTTTATTACTTTTTCCAAAATATTTATTATGAATTTACGAAAGTTGAGATACATAATGCGCACTAAAAATATCATGCCTATATACTACTTTCCATCTTATATAGTTATTCATGGAAGAAGCAACGCATTTCAGACAATGACACTTGAATCATTTTGCTGTTAAACTGAATTCATACCGACACTTATACATTATCAACATTTTATCAAGAAATTAATCACCGCGCGATGAAATCATCATCATACCTTGACATTCGGGAGAAATTCCAATATCATAAACAAAGCTCGCGAACATACACGACGAATAAGCACATCTTAATAAATCACACCGTACCTACCTTCCCCCAATAAACCAATAAACAAATATAATCATCAAGATTTTTGCACCATCCCACGTTATACCCGCGCTTTCCACTCACGCGCGGAGAAAGTCTATGCACCGCGGCGTCGTGTTTTCCAAAACGTCGACGCGTCTCGTATAACCAAGCCCCTGTTTCGCATTCGCGTCGCGAAACCCTCTGCTCTTCGAAACAATGAGAAAAAAAGAGGAAAAACGACTATTGTAAAGGAGCTGCACGCGTAGTCATTATCGTCATTATTATACGGCGGCAGCGTGCGTGCGCATGCGCGGAGAAATTTTCAAAATTCAGCTGGGCGCACGAACAAAAAAAAACAACAGCGTAAGAGAGTCGAGTATAAGTACTCGCATGCATGAATATTCAGGCGGTCGTGCGTGAAAGCGTCCTTGTCGCGTGAACTTGTCCATTATGTGGCTGCAGTCAACACCGCCGTCGGCTACTCTCGGGGCCATCGCGCGCGAGGAACGCAGCAATTACGTATATGTATGTATGTATGTACGTATGTAAGTACCTATACATATATATATATATATGTACGTGAGTGCATTGGGAGGTAAGTGTATATACGACGCGAAAATAACGCTGTATAGAGTCGCAACGACGACGAGTAGTAGGACACGTGACTAGGTGAAAAGAGTGGCGCCTTTCTGTTTGTCTTGACTAATTGACGATAATCGATTCGCGGGGCTTTTCCTATACGTCTGCTATATAATAGTTCTGTTCGACGCGAGGTTAGTTTCTTTGATGCGTGAGCGCGTGTACGGGAAAATTGATGAATAGTAAATTGTGAAAGAGACGACGAAGTGTGGAACATTATGCTGTTTGTTTTTTGTATTCGATTTGATTGAAACTTTTGTTTCTGTGAAGAAGGTATATATATGAATAGGTGGACGTGGAATTTGCAGAGGTGTTGTGTAACATGGTATATCAAAGTGCAATTAAAGTAGTAAAACAAATATTATGAAAGTGTTGTTATATACATTTATGCTATTACATGTGATGTAAAAGATTATAATGTAAACGTAACATCGTAATAAACGGAAATAAATATCAACTAACGCTTCATAAGTCAAGAGGAAGAAAATTTAAAAACCTTTTGCATTTATACATTATTTGTTTAAGAAATCATGGAAAGTATTTTTATTAACAATATTTCACATCGATGTTCTGGATAATTCCTACCCTAACATTAAAATGAACAAGATATACATTAAGATTTTTGTCTCAAAACGTATACTTACTTTGATGTAATAGATCTTAACCTGATTACAGAGTCATGCCTAGTATCTCAATTACTTTGGATTCAATTTTTCATAAACGTACATTTCCGTAATCACGGTAATGAAATGGAGTTCAAATTTTTCCTTTCCGCTGATTTTTAATATTTATAAGTTCAAGTTACATAAGTTATTTGATTATTTTCATTTAATAAATCTAACTTTTTGTTCATCATAATTTTAACTTATCTATATTAATATAGGTTACTCAAATACTTAGAACTATTTACACTCGCGCTGATTTAATTATTTAACATCTAATTATACCTTATTTGCGAAGCGGTATTATACGTATAAGAGAACGAAACTTCAACTAAAAGCGTCCTAACAATCTAGTTTTATATTCCATCGAAAAAAACCCATAAATTTCGGTATAACTACTAAAGCAATATTACCGCACGGAATGCGCGCAAAATTGGTCATTCAAACCAAGTCATCTCCTGTTCATCCAAGCGTGACTAAAATTTTTAACCTCCCGCCGACGGCACAGAATACCCAAAACCACCGCCACCGCTGCGATAAACAATCTTAATCCCGGAGCCATCAAAAAGCAACCACACGGCATTACCCGCTCATTACACACCTTACGCAACATGCAGACACATATACATACATACATACACACACGCCTCTCATTCGCATCACGCGCCTCGTACGTATTTCGTCATCAAGCTCTATTTATATCCCCCATACAAATTTCTACTGCTGCTGCTGATGCTCCATTCACCTCTTCGCTGCGTCAGTTATGCGTGTAATCAGGTAAACCCTTTGCAGCAACATCCCGAAAAAAAAAATGACTCAGAACTCTCAACGGCGCGTGAAAGTTCACGTTCGCAAATGAATCTTCGCGCACGCACTTTCTAATTGCGCTCACGCGCACACACACACACACACACACACACACACACACACACACACACACACACACACACACACACACACACACAC